>CAUYRH010163550.1:0-58805 GCA_963574655.1 Perodicticus potto | reverse complement strand
GAGGCAGGAGACTCGCTTGAGCCCAGGAATTGGAGGTTGCTGTGAGCTGTGATGCCAGGGCACTCTACCCAGGGTGACAGCTTGAGGCTCTGTCTCAAAAAATAAATAAATAAATAAAAATAAAAATGTTTTAAATTACAAACTTAGATTGTCTCTATGATTACTAAATTTATTCCTAAATTAAAAGTGCTTACTCCATGAAATTCATTTATTATCTCTATTGAATTTCCATTACGGGTTGACCAAGGATGTTAACATGGTGGCTTATGGGTTAGAGGTTTGATCTAGGGTATGGGCTGTGGAGCCTACTGTCTTATAGGGTATGTGCCCTGAGCTCCCAAGGAACATCCTTTTTTTAAGAGTCACTGTGTCAATATATGACTACAAATCCATTTCTTTACACAATTCTTTGATCTGATATGCATTGAAAAAAGTCATCTTTCTTTGTATTGTATTCCTGGCAAAAACTTTTAAGATACCTTAATTCTTCTCATCTGGCTCTAAAGATAATTCATATCATCCCATCACATTCTGAAGAAGTTTCAAGTCTTTCTGTAATTCTGTTCCTGCCTGGAATGTTCCCACATAACCACATCAGCTGGACCCATGGAACTGTTGCTCCTGTGGACCAGCTCATGCTCTCCACATCATCATAGGCAACCCCCAAATACTCCTCCCCTGCCCCATCCCAGGCTTGGCACTTGTCCTGAGCATGCTAGAATGCAGGATAGGTAGTAGCCCCCTGAATACTCTCTAGCCACTAGATGACGGTAGCACTCACTCTCCAATTGTGACAACCAAAAATTGTGCTCCCTAGTGAACAAACTTACCACACACACACACACACACACACGCTCAGAACCATTAGCTTGGGGCAACCAACTCTTAGTCCACCCAAGATGATGCAAAGCAATAGGGCCATCTATAGCACAATTATGTTGTTCTTTTTCTTATGTATTCCATCAATGTCCTCAAGTCTGCTCCCAGCCTGCCTCCCCTTGAATGTTGAGTGTATGCCCACTGCTCAGATCCAAGGCAGGACATTGTGCTCCAGAGGATTGAACATTGTTTTGGTTTAGATTGGTTTTTGTCTTTATCTGTCAGCATCCATGACATTAGATGGTATACTTCCTAGATGAAAGGGTTTTGTGACAACTTTTAGCTTTTTATTAAGGATTATTACACAAACTCTGCTTTTAAAAACATCCATTTATTTTCATATGGTATGGGAAAGTGAGCTTTTAAAAACACTGATGTTTCTACACATGCTTATTGTCCAAACCAGGACTCCAGTTTCACATGAATTTTTTGACTCTTTCTTTACATTAACTGTGACAAACTGGAATTTCTAAAACCCCACATTGGCAATATTTTTGCTATAATGGTTTGAAAGCAAAAATAATCAAAATCTGGGCAGTAAAAGAAAATGGAGTCTTAAAAACTGGGACTACAGACAAGCAAAGAGATGAAAGGGAAGCCTATGGCTTGATCAATTGCATGCTACGTGATAAATCATTTCTTCCTGAAGACAGGAGAAGCCTATATTTTACCTCACAAGAGGAACATACTGTACAGTCTAGCATTATCTTAGAATACCACCCTTTGAAATTGACAGATTAAATTATAAAATAAATTCAGTGTCATCCTGTGAGATTGTTGAAACCCATCTTAGTAAATGAAATCCTTTTCATGATGGGAACCGAGAAAAAAATTTATCTTGAGCTTGTTCAATCTGTAACAGACTTGATGCTATCACGGAGGTCTTCACAAACATTCACCAACATCTGCACACCAAACTGAACTTGCACATGATGCTTCCTTAGCATTTCTGGGCAGCTGGGTAAGTGTGAACCCAGAAAACATGCGTGCCTTTCCCTAATGTGTTTCTTATGGGCTGTGTTAGTTAGCCAGACACTTCATGAGGGTGAACCACAGTGATTACTGGGTTTGTACAAGAGCCTGTTAACATGATGAGGGCTAAATAAAAATGGTGTTAGAAGATGCCTTCATGATGAGCTTTCAGAAGCCAAGGAGAGGTTCCACACAAAAGTCCTTGGGGAAAATATATATTTCCATCCATGTTCCTGTTGATTGCTATTTAGAAAGCAAAAATCATATTGTCCAATATGGTCACCACCAAAATAGGATGGGGTAGTGTACAAATAGGTGGAAATACTGTGACATTGGTTCTACATGGACCCAATGTTGATATTTGCAGGAATAACAGAATGAATGTCCTAAGCAGAACAATTAACTAGAAATTGAACTAAACCAGCTTGCTGGGCAGAATTTGTACTAAGAAATTCTGTTCTGTAAATGCTGGGAAACTCTGAGAATAGATACAATAAGTACAACCCAACCTTATGGTTGCCCTACACAAAACTTTTTTAAAAAGCAATTCTGATGTTTAAAAGGTAAGCTCCAGAAATGTTTACCTATAACGTGCACAGTGTAGTTTAGAACACATTTGAACTTGAGTGTGGCTAATTTTACGTTAGTATCATCACGATTTTTGTCATACAGTGTATTGTTGATACCAGCAATGTGCAGGCTATATGATAACTTAATAGCCTACCTATTTAAGTATTCAAAGTTCTATTAGAACACAGCCATCCCTTTATGTTTCGTCTATGGCTGCTTTTGTGCTACGCTGGCAGAGTTGCATATTTGCAATAGAAAATGCACAGCCCACAAAGTGGAAACTACACACAATTAGGCCCTTCTCAGAAAAAGTTTGCCCACCCTGGCAAAATCATTTGACAATCCTTCCCAAACTAGGATTGTTTCTATAGCTCTACAGCAGAAAGGCAAGCAAACATTTTGTTGTCGTTGCTTCATACACAGTGACTCATGCGTTTAGATTATATCTCATGTACATTCATTACTTATTTGAGGGAGTTTATATGGAGGGCAGGAGAGAGAAGAGAATATTTGCTATTTAAGGAAGACATTTAGTAATCTGTTATGCTTGATTTTCTTTCAAAAGAACTTTGTGTTTGAAAATTTGTCCATAACATGAAACTTGTGTCCAGAGCAGTATAAATAGCTCAGTGGAACTTAAACCATTTTTGGTAATCATCCCTTTTGGGCCCTGAGCAAAAAGGATGGTAGACTTTATCCTTAAATTTTTCAAAAGACTTAAGGCAAGGAAAAGAGAGGAGCTATGTAAGTGAAACCAGAAGAAAATGAGCAAAAAGTTAAAAGAAGTTGGGAGAAAAAAAGGAAAACAAATAATGACCCAACTGCAAATAAATTTTCACATTGTACTGAATAAAAATAATAGCTAACATTCATTGTTCCACCATATGCTAGGCAAATTACATACTTTATCCATTTATTCTGACTCTTCAGGGTTAGTATTGTAATTCTTGTTTTACAGATGCATCCACTGATGTTCCGGAAGGTAAGGCAACTTTCTTTCTCTTTGGACAAAGAGTCGTCTGACTCTTGTAGGAATATAGAGGCTATCTGTTTCCATTAGGATTCTCTTAAGGGTAAATTTAGCAATAGTAATGTATTGTCATGTACAATTTAAAATTACGCTAATCAAATTAACCACTGCCAATCAATTTTGTGAATCAAACCTCCCTGATAGTGACTTAATGATATAGTAGTCAGCTAACGCCACATAACAACCTACCTCCACACAGAGTGGCTTATCACTCATTGTATCTCCCAAGTCTGCCAATCAGCTGGGGATTAGCTAATCTGGGCTGGGCCTGGAGAGGGCTCTTCTCTAAGAGCGTGCCATCCTCTCAGGACCAGTAGGCAAGCCCAAGCATGGCAACAGCAGGGATGAAAGCGAGCAAGTTGAAACACACAAGACCTCATAGCCTGAGCATAGGACTGTCACACTACAACTTTTGCTCCTTTCCCTGGGCCAAAACATGTCATGTAGCCAAGCTGAGAGGCCAAGACGTATATTCTGCCCACAGTGTGTTGTGACAAAGGGCTGAGATACAAGAAGAGGGAAAGGGCTGGAGCCAATCTTTCACTCACAGATTTGAGCAAAATTAAATACACCTTATTTTGAAGGTTGCAAGTTTGGATTATCTGGAAGCCAGGCCCAGAACTGTGCTTATTTTCCATTGTATTATAATTACCCTGGAACCAAAGACGCATCCAATCATTGTTCTTCACCATGACCTCATGAGAGCCACACCTAGGGTCCCCATGAAGATCCTGAACAACGTCACTGAGAGTTCCCTGGACCCTTTGTCCCCCCACCCCGAGTCCCATCTTATAGTAAACTCTGCCCCAAGAGTAGCCAGCACGCTGGTGGATTTGGCGAGAGAACAGGAGTACAGTATCATTGATTAAAGAAGTTGTTTCCAATTAAGGAAAACAGCATGTTCTTCACCCGTGGAAAATTCAGTAGTGCACAGGAGTGTGTGTGTGTGTATAAAATGAGGGAAATAAACAGAGGAGCCACATAATTAGACACTTTTAGCAATTTACTTAAAAGTATTATTAGTCTACATTTTGGTCAAAGGAACCATCTCCTTGCTGTTGCTCGAGTGAGAGATAATGGTGTATCCCAGCTGTGTGATAAGATAATAACTTCCTGCCGTTCTCGGGCACTCATACAATCATTAAAAGAAAACAACGTGATAGAGAAGTTGAGACAATTCGCTCCAAGGCAGGAGGTATTGATTGGTGTAAATATTCTATGGATTCCACTCATGCTGGAAGAGCAAGCAAGGCAATTACGAACTTTTCCCAATGATCAATAGACACTTCAAACAAAGCTGCTTTTGCAAGATAGTGCAGTTTTTTTTGACGAGACAACTCCATTTCAACATCCCCCCTTCCAAATAATGCTGCCGGGAAAGCACAGATTTGTGAGATGTTTGTGAGGACAGTATAAAAAGAAAATGGAGATTTTTCATTTTCTTTACTATCTGAGACATATCCAAGAAAGTAAAAGTCATTTTCCTATTTTGGAATGACGATTGTCAATGATGTGACATTCTTCTTATCTCTTTAGGGGAGAGGGACTAAACGTAAGCACATCCACAGAATGAAAGCGAGGGGGGAGCGGTGCGTGCAGTAATGGTCATAGGAATCATGCAATCGGAGACAGGTAAAAGTCAGTACGCATTCTCATTTCCCCCTGTATGAAAACCTCCTCCTGCCCTTGATCATCTAGGACATGGGCACACACTGCGCTTTGATGTGTCAGAGGTGTGATTGGTGGTCGCTTGATGCAAGGCGTTCAACAGCAACCTCAGATCGGTTGGGAAAAGTGCTTCTCATAAATGAAGATTACACTGACAAAGGCTGCGTGAAGCCAGCAGCAAGGCCAAGGACATCAGAAAGCCGGTCGGGAGGGTGCTGGTGTCCTCAGTATTCAAATGGACAACTCCGACGTAGATTCCTGCATGGCTGCTGCTTGCCTAATACATCCAGCCACTGGATTCGCTTGCTTAAGTTGTGCTTTACAAACCACACAGGCATTTCTTATGCTGGGAAACTCCAGTGCTGAGTTGGCCCTGAAAAGAGAAATTGAGAATGGGACCTTCTATAAAGGAGGGTTTGGGGATTCCTGTGTGCAATGGAGAACACCCCGAACTAAGTGACAGAGGTGACTAAGAAATAAACAGGGTGGGAGGAGCAGACAGGGGAGGGAGAGGACGCAGGCACTCCAGGGGAGCAAAGGAAGAGGTGGTCTGTGCTCGGGGTGGGGGTAAGGCACACAAAGAGGAGGGAAGAAAGTGAGGACGTTATCTGGACAGTCACCAGTCGCTGACTGGCATCGATCACCAGAAGCATTTCTTATCTCACATCACTTTGGAAACCGGAATTGGTGTGCCTGTGGGATCCTCTTTCCAGCCCCTTCCCATTGCAAGAGAAAGTCCTGAAAATAATTAGAATCCCTTGCCCCACAGCCTAGAGGCGCCACATCAAAGTTGTGCCTCTGCCCTGCGTTGCCAGCATTTTCCTGATCTTCAAATATGCAACTGTTGTGTAAAATGCTTGGAAGTAAATGTCTTCAGTGGCCCATCCTGTGGCAATATCTTGTCGCTTATCTCCAAGGTAAAATGACTGCATGATTCCAACCACGCCTTCACCAGTGCATACTAAAAATAACATTCATGGGTTGTCATTGTCTGTTTAGAATGGGTATTTTCTATCTGGGAGCTCCTGAGAAAAAAGTGAACATTTTCCAGAATGAAACACTCAAAATGAGAAAGGTTACATTGTGGGAACATCTGTAACTATTTGCCTGCCAGTGCAAAATTAATTAACTGTGTACAGATTTTATATAGTTTGTTTCATCTGCTTTTTATATAGATAAATTTGTGATTTGCATTCTTTGAATTTTGCAGCTTTTCTTAGAGCTTGTGAACAACATGTTAAATCTCTTTTAATTACGTTTGGAGGAGAGTGACGTAGTAAAAGTACTACTTAAAGACTAGCTTCAAAAAGACACGGAGGCATTTAGAGATCTGACAAAACTCTGTCAGTGGCCTCCAGACTTAGCGAGGGGAGTAGGGAGAACAAATAAACTGATTTAGAATAAGGAAGCTTTGTATCTTGTCTTGATAGATAAACTAGTCTTTGATGCAAAACACAAAATGAATAATGACCGCAACTAATGTACATTAATGCGGTTTAAGACCATTATCAAAATCAATAGATATAATTTTGAGTTACCCTAAAATATGTATTAAAATTATTATTTTTTCTAGTACATATTGAGTTAGTTAAAATAGAAAACCCCCCCTTTTATAAAGAACTGCATTGTTCAGAATAGCACACGTAAGCAGAACATTTATTTCCTTATTTTGATAGAGTTCCATTTCCTGTTGAAAAGTAAAGTCCAAGAATAAGAACATTTAGCTTAAACGATGTAATACTTTTCTTTGAAAAGTGAGAGTTCAGATGTAAAGTTTCAATAGTGAAAGAGTTCTTTCCTAATGAGATAGTTTCAGAAATACTTAATTTAATCCAAAAATGACTTATAAAGATTCCCCACACTTGGAACTACGTGTAAACCTCAACGATTGCGGCAATTATTCATTTTAGCTTTTATTGCTGAGACGACTTTTTAAAAGATGGTCCATCCCATTGACCCTGCATACGGATATCATTTAAACACCTCTTTGGAAAATTGTTTTAGAAAATGCTTGTCGGATGCTTGTCGATATTTTCCTGATGGTAATGCTAGAAACCTTGCTCTTTGCCATCTATAGGTGACAGACACAAAATCCATTATGTGGTCCCAAAAGAGGGCATCATTTTCACATATCCACTCAGCAAACCACTTCAACAAACCTCAATTGTGTCGGTGCGATGTGCTGGATCCGAGTGTGATCTGCACACCCGCAGCAGCCACATCACCCAGACGCTTGGTAGAAATGTCGAGGCTTGGGCCCCACCCAGACTTACGGGGCCAGGAACTGTGGAGGTAGAACCCAGCAGTCTGTTCTAACAAGCCCTCCAGCTGAGGCTGGTGCATGCCCAAGTTGGAGGACCACCGTGCTAGGATGTCTGGGTGCACAAAGGTGGCGATGAAAATGCTACAAGAGAGTGTGACCAAGTGCTCCTGGCATTCGTGACACTGGTGATTTTCATTTGGGGGGATTCAGGGAGAAAATGATTTTTAACGGGGCGAGAACACCTCCAGTTTCTGAGAACAGCATAGAGGTAACTTAACAATGCAATTTGAGTCCCGTGCCCTGGGAAACTGCAGCCTTTACAACTGAATTCTGCCCGTCACCGTTTTCACCTTGTCTGGGGGCGCGTACCTGCCACCTGAGCTTTCCGCCCACAATGGGAAGGCTGGACTTCGCATCTGATGAATTCCCCTTCTATGCAAAACATGTGTGTTTTCCTCCGGGACAGAGCACATTGCCACAAGTGCACGTCGCATTGTTTGTTTCTCATTTCCTTTCTTTCTCTGCGTATTTGAGTGCATGTACATTTCCCTCTTCTGATGCACACATAAAGGACTGGACACATAGCCTTGACCCGAGCTTGTGTGTGTGACTTCACACGGTAGGAATGTCCGTGATCTCAGGCTCCCGTCTGCAAAGCGAGGGGGTTGGACTAGCGTCTCCCAAAGGCCCTCTCTCTGCCTGGAAACACTTCAAGTCCACAGACCCAACATGTTTTTGCTTGTCTTTCTTTGTTCACTATCTGGTAGCATATTAATTAGATAAAATCAATCCTAATGCTCTATTCAAAATGTTCTCAGAATGAAAAGCTCTTTGTGAAATAGCTCTTCTTTGCTCCAAACGTGCGATGTCTTAACTTTTAATTTCACTACTCACTTATGACTGATTATATTTCATTTATTATCATATGGTCTTAAAAAAATTATTTGAAAACCTTTGCGTAAATAAATGGCATGAGAATTTTTTTTCTCTTTCCAGAGGAGCTTAGTTTATATGGACGATAGAAATCTCCTATGTCATAAATGGCTCTTATTTGCTCTCTTCATGTGAGACCATGTGTGCACATATATAGGTAAACATACTATGGTCGTTGATATCTTGTTTACTTCCTTTCTTAAGGTGGCGTCATGTCACCAAGAAAATTAGTAATAGATTCACATCATAGAGTAGAATTCAATTCATTAGATATTTGTAATCAAGTACACCGTCTTTTCCCGCTCCCTAGTCAGTTTCGAGTGTGTCCGTATGCAGGCATGGGAAAGCATTTAGCAACAGAAAAGAAGGGCAAACCATATCTCCTTTTCCCTAGTTTTCCCACCTCAATTTTGTCCTTGCATTTCTTTACTTCAGTGGGCCATCTCTGACATTCTGAAATTTCTGGAACTCTTTCTTAGTTCCCTAAGCTTTTTCTTCATGAGCCTGTTTCTCTGAGAACTATAAAAAGATGTGCTCACGACGCGCTCTGGGGCGCCCACTAGTAAATTGTTGACATTCTTTCCGGCTGAACTAGGCTGGCTCGCTCCACGTTTATTAGTTCATCTGGAATTCCACAGCTGCCACCTGAGCTTTTATGCCGTCGATAAGGAGCCCTGGTTGGGGGGCTGGTGCGATTCTGTTGTAGCCATGCTATACTCTGCCTTTTACCAAATGTCTTTGCCATGAAACCAGGGTAAATCTGTTCTTTTTCTCATGTTCCATATGAAATGACAGATAAGTCCCTTTGCTACATGAAAACATCATTTGACATTAGTTTGTTGGTTTTTCAAATTCATTTTTCCCTGCTCATGGTCAGGTTACTGTCACCCATCAGCCACTCTTGAACCAAAAAAAGTTGTACACTGGACAATGGTTTTAACATTCTTCATTTTCATTTCTTTTTCTACTTTTTGTTACTGATCCAAGGGGGGAAAAAGATTTTTTTTCTATAATCCCTTTTGCTATTCTATAGCCTAGCAGAGGACATATTTGGATTTGCATCACTTTTTGCTTATTTTTCCAGAGCATCTCTATTTGAAGCCTCAATCTGTAGACTTCAACTACCGTCCAAGTTATTACTAGCTAAATAGGATTTACACTAGCATTTTCATGCTTATCCCCTTATATCAGTGTCACTTTAGAATGACTTTTCCAAACGTTTCCTACAAGTTCTCTGATGTTGTACTTCTGATATGAGCAACAGCCTGGGGAAAAGCACGTCTTAGAATTGAACTTAGAAGAAAAAATATTTTGAGGATAATATGAAACCCAATATTTTCTGATGTTTGGTGCTAACTTGTTTAAATTCGGCTACCTAGCAAAACAATAAAAATAAGAATTATGTTTGATGCATTCTACAGCTGAATAATTACTGGGTTTGAACGATAAGATTTTCATTTGCAATGATGTGAACTTTTCAAGGGAAATGCTCCCTAGATGCAGACCGATCGGGGAGATTGCAGGGCCAGCAGGTCAGGCTAATCACATCTCCATACCACACAATGCACCTCACTGGGGAAATAAACACAAGATAAAGCAGGAGGAGGGGTGGTATTGATCTCAGCCTCACTCTGGTCAGGAATTACTTATTTTAAAGATAAAATTCCATTTCAGGGGGGCTTATGAGATAAAATTCAAATAGAAACATTGTCTTCATTGCTTTGACAGTTTCTGTGTGCTAGGGTTATGTATCAAAACAGTTTTTTTGCTATAAAATTAGCAAAGTTCATTTTTTTAGTGAAAAAAGCTAACATTTGAACCCACCACTCCTAAAATAACATTCTGTACATTTTCTCCCTGATGGCAGTTTGTGTAGCAGCAGGCCAGCAAAGGACAGGAAAATTCTCTTGTCTATTCCTTTTTAACAAGACATTTCAGTGTAAATAGACATCAGAGAACTCACCTGATATAAAAATGTCTTGAGTTCAGGAATATCTCTTCTTAGGAATGCATCACTCAGGCAAGTATTTTATTCACCCCCATAACATAAAACACAAAAACAGAAACCAATTGCTCTCTTCTTCTAAACTTTCGACAGCTCAAGTATCTCTTTCAAACCTTCTCCATACAATTATTTACATTAAGTTAAAACTATACTACATTAAGTTGTACAGCTTTTCCAGAGATTTGCAACGGGTCTGAGAAGGATTTGAATTTCTTACTTGGACTCTTGACAACTCCTACTAAAGAAATTATTAACCAGGTTATGTGACTTAGTAGCTAAAACTTCATAGGGCTTTGCTTAGTCAAAATGATTTAAATAGCTTCTTTTCTTCATGTTAGAATCGTGGTTCTTAAAAGGAAATTCATAAAAATTTGGCCACATTCTTTTTAGCATCCAGCTTGCCACCTACCAATAGACCTATCCGTTTTTTCTAAATGTGAATATTTGCGGGGCATCAGATGAAAATATTTTGTGTTTTGAATTTTCCCCCAAATTCATTTTTATACTCTAGACAGAAAAATAAAATACTTCAGATTTAGTGGTTTTTAGAATTTTTTTGATCGAGGCTATATTTTCTCAACTTTGCATTTTTTATCCTGTGAGATTTTAAGCACTTTTCATTGAAATGTTAAAAAAAATCTGCCCTGAAATGTCTAATGAACAGTCCTTGAAAACAGAGTCACCTTATTTATAAATTCAATTCTCTTTCCATTCATATGAGGAACATTATCCTTCCTCAGGGCATATATTTAATAACCATTAATGAAATCTGAAATTATATAAGAGCACTGAGACCCAAATTTGCTACTCACTTTTTTTTCCAGTGGAAATTTCATGAGGGTTTTGGCATGGGAACACAGCAGGCATTTAAGGCAGATGGAATAATACGGTTGGCCGCAATGGCTCCGAAGGAATCATAACAGTTTATAATCAATAATTTGCTTACTAGGGAAGACGGTCTTTTCAGCCAAACCAGCACACAGCATACTGTTCACCCTCCCAGTTAGACAGCCAACTAGCACCCCCGTTCTGCAATCTTGCGACTTCCCTGAATTTATAAGTGGAAGCTGGGGCTCAGTGTTCATAGGTTTTGTCTTTTAAGATTTGGGTATCCATCCTCCTCTTTTCACAATACATCATGTCCCCATTCCCTTTAATATCTTAGAAATTCTTTGAGCAGGCAACCAGGACCAGATTCAGCTGGTGCTTACCTGCAGAAGAGGAAGGACTTACAGAGAAGGGTCCATCCCCACTGGTTCTAGGCCCGGAATTGTAGATGAAAGGAGACTTGTGTGGTAGGTAGGAACAAGTCCTTTGGAATTTCAGATGTGTTATGATTGGGCAAGTTCAAGAAAAGTCCTTTCAGGATTTTCTTTTGAGGAGAAAAAGAAAATGGTAATGGGATCAAGGGTCTGAGAGGTAAGAATATTTAGAGAATGGCAGGAAACCTATTCTCACCTCATAAACTATGCTACAGATTATCACCCCCACTTGGGTACTGGTCTCCCTGCAGGGAATGGAGAATCTGGATACACAGGAGGCCAAGAAAGAAGATATGTAGGCAGTTAGCTTCCATGGGATCTGGCAGGATTCTGGGCAGAGGGGCTATTTGGGGAGTAGATTGATAAGGCTATCTACCAAGTAGATGGCCTTGCATTTTCTTTTCTTTTTTGTGTGTGTGTGTGTGTGTGCAGTTTTCGCTGGCTGGGGCCGGGTTTGAACCCACCACCCTCGGTATATGGGGCCGGCGCCCTACTCCTTCAGCCACAGGCACCGCCCTGCATTTTCTCCTTGAATTCTCAACAACTCCATGACATAGGAATTATCTCATTTTTAAGTGCCACCCTGAGGCAAGGGAATTCTGGGTAATTTGCCCAAGATCTAGTGGGATTTAAAGTAGGCAAACTGAGCCAAAAATTCCTACTCTTGGCCCATGAATTATATTTCTTACATTGGCATCTTTGGAGAAAACTGTTGCCAAACTACAGGTATGTGAAGCAAGGTCCCTGACTTATTGTGACTGAGGAAAGGAGTGGACCTTTGGTGGAGAGATGGGTGTTCTAAAGCCTTGGGAGGGGGCAGAGAGGGAAAAGGCAGACAGTTGACCAACCATGAGGCCTGAATTTTTTAAAATTTCAGACAATAGAGATACTTGATTTAAGGGAGAAAATTATATAAGTGAAACTATGTGTCCTGCATTGATATTTTATAATTTTCTGATGAGATCACGACATCATAATTAGGCATGGCCATGATACTAAGGACATGCCCCTAAAGTCACCCCACATTCTGAATCACTGGCTTTTCCCTCCAATAAATGTGTGTTCACAACTATGCTTCTAAATCAATGGTCCTCAACCTTCCTAATGCCACAACCCTTTCATACAGTTCCTCATGTTGTGGTGACGCCCAACCATAAAATTATTTTCGTTGCTACTTCGTGAGAACCACTGTTCTAAATAAAAATGTACCTCATCAGCTGTCTTGGATAACTATAGTCAGGGTAACATCAAATATGGGTCTCTAACTTCACATCTTCATGGTTCATACATTTGAAAATGGCCATAGATTTGAGAATGTTACTGGGTTACTCAGCAGCCAGATCCTGATGTGGATGGCCAGTAATTTATAATGGTGGCTTAGAACCAGTGCTAATTCCTTCCAGGACTCATCTTCTTCTGATTTGTACCTATCAAGGTCCTTTCTAATCTCACAGAGGTTTGAAAACTTCTGAGACTTCTCAGGGGACTGAAGAGTAGCTAGTTAGGACACAGCCAGTTCCAGGAGAATCACCATGTGCTTTCTAAAAATGGAAGCTCCTGGACCCCTCCTCAGATCAGTAAAATCTGAGTCTCTGGGGTGTGATCTGGAAATGTATATTTATAAGCAATGAATCAAATTTCCAAGCTGCTTTGGGAGCCAGTGACTAGAATATTGCTCTGGAAGAGTCCTTGGCAAAATGGCCTATTCATCTTCAACTATCTCTTGGGTCATCTTGGCTCGGCCATCTCTTTTCCTAACAGTGCTGCTCCTCTGTCTTCAAGGTCAGTACAAACTGTAATATGCACACAAATCATCCTGTTAGAATTCCAACTCTGACTCACTTCCATGCAGAAATGACTTTAAGGCTTAGAGAAAACTTTTTTAAACACACAACACAAATTGTCATTTATCGTATAAATGGTAAAGTGTGTCTGCGATAAGTTAATGAGTATTAGGCCTAAGGAGGGGCTTGGGATTCTGTTTTTCTACCAAGCTCCCACCACACTGCTGGTTCACAGTCTGCCTTTTGAGTAGCAGCGTCCTGGTGTCCTCCTCGGCTCACTCCTTTCTAGTTACGGCATCTCTGCAGAGAACATCTCTCGCTTTCTCTTCCATGGTGTGTCTGCAGTTTTTCAGTGTACTAGAGACAAAGCTTTTTCGGGCCTTGTCAAACATCAGGAAAGAGCATCCTTGATGGAAATTTCAGAGAAGATTCAAAGAGAGGATGGAAAGATAGTAAACTATTAACAAAGGCATTTCTGGCAATGCAGATAAACAAAATGCTTCATGTTAAGTAGCACAGCTATACATGAGGATGCCCTTAGAACTTTCCAGAAATAATCCTGCTCTGAAGAAAGGAGAAATATGCATCATCCCAGAGCTGACTGCAGAGAAGCAGTAGAGAGAAGGAATCTTTGCAATAGCAGCAGCAAGACTGTCTTGCCTTATTACAACACCTGTGTGTGCCTTCCACACACACACACACACACACACACACACACACACACACAGAACGAACATGCAGTCATAGGTTTCTCTGGCACAGATTTAATGAATGAGGCTGAAAGTACCAGGAGCCAGACTCCTGCTTAGCTTACAACTCCCTATCTACTGCACATTGCAAGATGAGGTCGTTCTTTTGTAGCACACATGCTATGCAACTACCAACACATATATCTATGACCTTGAAATTAGTTTTACATCGCCCTGAACCCTGCTTTGTTTTCCATTCAGTCACTTTACTATAATGATTATAGTTCCCACCAGCTTTCAGGGATGGATTAATTTATAACAATAAATTCCTTAGGTGATGACTACCCAACATGAAAGTCAATTCATGGAAATTAAGAGGGAAGTTTGTCCCAAAAGAAGGCCATCAATAACCTATAAATATGCATTTATCTGTAGCTCAGACCCTTTTCTGAATTTTTGGGACAGGATATAAATCTTTAGGACTAGCAACATCAACTTGTCCTATCTCGACTTGTTTCATTTCAGACCCCGCAAAGTGCACGTAATAAATCAAAAGCGAGTTTTCACATTTAATTGTTTTCTCTCCCATGGAAGAGTGCTGGAAATTGAACCTGGCCCTGGGACAGTGAAGCTTTGGCCCTGCTGCTGCTGTTGGCTCTGTGTCTTAGCATCATGACATCCTACTAGATGGGCTGGGGCCAGAGAACAGTAGGGCTGCTTGGAGGGAGGCCCCAGGGACAATAAACAGAAGAGAGGCCAGCCGGGTGGGAGAAGCTGGGGCCAGTTGTCAATGGAAATATATTAGTCCCGGGGCAGCAAGACTATATAAGTTCCTAATGATTTGGGCCACTAGAATCTCATGAACCATTATCATCTCTAGCTTACTAAATGGATCCCAGAAGCTTAAAAATTGACATGCCTTAAAAAAAAATCTCTCTTCTTTCTCCTGTAAGATCAGGCCTAGGGTTTACAGCTTGTGATATTATGGGAAGAACATTTAGAAAGTATGTACAAATCTTAAACGTATGAACATGTCTTCTCATAAAAGAACTCTCACAAATTTGGGGTTGGAAAGGGAAGCATATAATGCTTAGATTCCAAATACAAACAACAGGGTAGTTGCTGAGATAGAAAGAATTCCATGCAGAAATGAGTTTAAGGCCTAGAGAAAATTTTTAAAAACACACAAACTTAAATTGTCAGTTACCAGGTAAGTGGTCAAGTATATCTGCAATCATTTAACTGTCCAAGACAGAGATGGATTACAGATCACAAAGAACCTGAGAAAGTTCTAGCGTCTATTTCAAATTAGTCAAACCAGATAGATTTCTAAAGAAATTGAGGTGTGTGAAATAACGTTCAAAATGGATTTCCAAAGTCACCAGCCATCCTTTGATTTTCTTATAACCCACGTTCTTTGCCCTGGTGAAGAAAATATAAACATTACTTAAAGGAGAACATAAAGTTATAACTTAGGAAGACTTAACTCTTCCTTGAAATTCCCAAATATTTGAGTTAAAAACAGGTTGTGAATGTTTTCTAATTCTCCGACTCATAGATTTGCAAAGATCTCATCTCACAGCTGCCCTGGATTAACTCTCACTGCTGTGCTAATCCTTGTCAGCCCTGTCCTCAACTATTATGCCGGCCTCGGAAGGCTCTTCCTTCCTCCAGTCTCTCCCCCTCACATCCATTCCTCATCCTGTCCCCAGAGTGATCCCGCTGCCACCAGGACTGAGTGCCTAACTCCAAGCTCAAAGCCTCCCATGGTTCCCCTCTCTCTGGGAGAGACATAAGGCATTGGCAGTGCAACCAGCACACTCTCCCCAGCCACTTCTTCCTCTTTCTAGCACCCCTCACCCTCTCCACAGCAACTCACATCGTTTGCATGTAGTAAATGACGGCTTGTCTGTGGAGCGATGAAGAAGTTATGACCTTTGTAGCTGGTTTCAGAATTTTTGTTAGAGAAGTATTTTGATAAGCCACATAAAGTGGACAGTGAGATCCAAAATGCCTGTTCAAGCAACAGAAACTAATTTCTAAACCACTGGGTGTGAGACAAGTGGAGGAATAGGTTTCGCTCCCAGATGGACAGAAGACGATTGCTTTGCCGCATACAGAAAGAATTTGGATTCCCAAAGGACTCTACAGACACATAATGGAAGAGAGACAATGTGGCTAGGAAGATGATGGAAGGATAGACAGTTCAACCAACCGAAACTTTCAGAGAAGACTCCTAAACTCGGGAATAGGAGCTCAGATGTGTGAATGATTTTGTTGGGATGGAAACTGAGGGAGTAGAATTTCAGACAAAAATGAAAATGGCAGTGGTCAAATACGCAGGTTCCGGAAGCCTGAACAACCTTGGAAATGGTAACCCATTGGAAATTCCCAGAAATCTTGACACAAGCCTAAAAATTGGTATTGGGTGTGGCCATGGGATGTCAGACCAATCATACTGAGATCTCAAGGAATATGACAGCCCTCAGCTACATCTACATTGTTCCAGAAAAATGTTAAGGCTGCTACACCAATGTATCTTGTGTTTTAGCCACAGTCCATGTTGATTCTTTGGCTCTTCCCAAGCGTGCCTTGCACGTTCCCACCACCCTGACACCCTGAGAATAATTCTTTCTGTTCAGAAATGCCTCCCTCCTCTCCTCTGCCTCGTGAACTGTCAGAACCCAGACCAAATATTATCTCTTTTGTGTCTCTTCCCTGGCCTTCTCCCAGACTTAGTCATTGCTCCTTCCTCTTGGATTTTCCTGCTTAGTCCTCACATCTGGGTCTGTTTCAGTGGGCAGACAGTGGACACCACAAGAGCAGTGGTTGTGCTGTATTTCTCTAAACACACAGAAGATGCTCAGTATGCTAATTGATGAGCTAAATCTCTCCTTCAATTATATGTAGAAATGGCCCTAACCGTAGCACCAATTCTTCTCTGCCCCTCTAGGAAAGTATGAACAATTCTTTCATAAACTTTCAAGCTCCCTAGAGGTTATATATGTTAAAATATGGGATCTTCTCGATAGTGCTGCAAGCACATAGGGCAAACTTGACTTCTACCCCTTTCCCAAAGCGATACTGTACCTTCAATTTACAAGTGGAAGAAGTAGGGCCAGAACCTAGTCTTTGGAACGCTTATGTCTAGCCCTCTTCTTTTTGCTGTTTGCATTTAACTTGGTGAAAACTAGGAATTCTTTGCCATTAAGAATGACTCCATTTGGAGGCTGGATCATCTAGGCCCTTGAAGCAACTTGCTTCCATGAGTCAGGTGGTGTGATAGGGGTGATGTCTGTCTGTCAGCAATGCCACTCACTTGCAGGTCACCACTCTAGTCACATTGTGCTCTCTTTCCCGTGTCCTGATCATGCCACTTTCTGCAAGGCTCAGGTAAGAAATGGGGTGAGAAGCTGCTCTTCTAAGAAACTGTTCTCCCCAAGCATGAGAGAGGAGAAAGGATTCTGTCCCACTCAACAGTAATAATTTAAACATTTATTAAATCATCTGTACCAGGCATAGACTTTACATGCATTTTCTTATCTAAGTGTCATGTAGCTCTTTGGAAGGTTGGGAGCCAGAGTGTTCCTGGGGAGCTCAGGAACTCAAGTATTCAAATCCCCTCTAGAGTTTCTTCCTTCCCATCTCCGCCTGTCTTTTCTTGTCAGTGTCATTCTCTTTCTGTGTAGAACAGCTTTATCCATGTAATGGGAAATGTACTTGACCGTGGCCAGCTTCACCATGAGAAAGGGCTTCCCTTGGCATACCTGAACCTTTACACTAGTCTAGCTTGCAAAATCCCAGGGGCAGGATTCTGATCACCCTGGTCTGAGTCATTACCCACGCATTGGACCAATTACTGTAGCTGAGTGGGGTGAGTTGGGGGGGATGGGATTTTGATAAGTAAGCCCCTCTAGAGCCATCTGTTGACTAGAGATTTCCCCAAAATAGGAGAGGGTGGTCTGTTGCTAGGAGAAAGGGGGGCAGTGGCACTGGGCTGAACACAAGCGTGCATTGAGGTTATATTATTCTGTTCCTATTAAGGTCATGAGAACTCTGAGGCTTAAGGGGGTGTGTAACTTGCCCAAGGTCACCAGCTGAAAGGATTAGGACTTGAACCCAGGTTAGCCAGACCCAGGGTCTGTACTCTGGACTTCTGGGCTGTGCTGATTAAGCCAGTTGCGGTCTGTTTTATGGCTATTTGGGGCTGGCTAGCTGAGTTGATCAGAGCTGAAGTCCCTTTCTCCTTTCAATGAGGCTGATTAAGTCAAGAACAAGGATTGGCTCATTGAGTCCTGATAAATGAACTCACAGGACCTGGGTCTTTCAAAGAAAAGCTACCAGGTAAGCGAGTAAGCAAAGTGTGAATCACTCCTAATCCCATCCACCCTGTCACTGGTGGAAAATAACACAAAGCATGCCTTTCCCCTCAGGGTGCCTGTGGCACCACCTCAGCGTGGGAAGGGCCTCAGGCTTTCATTTCCCTTTCCAGGTCTTCTTACATTTTCCCTAACAAGACTGCCTTCCTTTTCATTTTACCCGCAGCAGTGGCCCCTGCTGGGCCAGGAGGCAGAGCTATCTGGCCCGATGTTATCACAGCTCACACCCCCTCTGGCCATCATTAAGTGGCAGCCTGTGTTCAGTTGCATGTTTCTTAGCAACCACCATGCGCCATGTCCTCTCCTTTCATTTGAGTCTTCCTTCTCTAACCTAGGGGGCAAATTTACTAAGAAATGAACCCATGCCTTCTCAGATTTCTAAGCCATGGAAACCAGAAAATTGACAATGATCGCATTTTCAGTCTCTCAAAGTGATGACCAATTTCAGGGGTGGGGGGAGCAGAGTCCTTTTCTTACATATTGGCAATGGCTTTCCAAAGCATGTGTGATTTATAGCATGTATAAACTCATCTTCAGGGAAATTGATTTAAACTGAGATTCTTGATAAGATCAAACATGTCTGTTTGTAGCTTGCTGAAGGGCTAGACAAGCACTTAAGCCTAAACATTTGAAAACATGAAAACTGCCTTCTTGCAAGTTTCTATCAATAGCAGCCAGTTCTAACCTATTCGCTTTTATACAGTATGTGCTCAGTATGGGTCTGTTTGAGAGGAAGCTTTCCCAAGACAAGACAGATGCTTAATTTCTTATAGGCAGCCAACTGCTTATTCTTATTCCATGTACATGTGAATAAATAACTCCACAACCCCCACCCTAAACAGTTATTAGGATCCTGGAACATGGAACAAAGGCTAGAATTCTTTCTCCCACAAAGCTTGGACTCTTGGCTTTAATTTATATTAATCTGGTTTTGTTTGCTTTTATTTTGCATTTTAAATGCTGCTGTTTCATATTTATCTTTGGCTTATGTGTTTTTCTCCCATCACCACCACATGGCCATAATTCAATCTCATTTTGTTTACAGTTATAGCCATTGAGGTTGTTCATACCTATACACATTTGGGAAGCTGCAAACTAGTTTATCACATGGTGTTCCCAACACAAAGCATAAAAACAGTCACCCAGCCCGAGAATCAGCCGCTGTAATGCATCATGTTCCTTCTAAGCCACAGTGGTATTCTTCTGTCTAGACGCAGTCTGTTCTCTAGAACAGATGACTGTAATTGAATATGTCAGTTTGCAGGGAAGACTTGCTTCTAATAAGCCTTTAATTCCAAGTAACAAACTTCAGCAAAATAAAAAGATGGCATATTATTTAAAGGAAGGCTTTTGGAATGGATGTTTTTGGCTTGGCTCTAATAAACTGATGTGTAACCTTTCCCCTTGAACGTAATCTGAAAAGACCCGAAAATTCAAGTCCACCTCATTTATTTGAATCCCCCCAATAGACTTATCTGTAGACCAAATATTCAAACACATTTAGTTTTAGTTCATTTGATAGGTTGGAGTTAACGCATTAGTCATGGAGACTGCCAAAATCAACCAATTGTTCCAGCGACTGGAGATTTGAAAAGCCACAGGGCCACTTATGGTAGGATGTTATGTAGTCTATCTTGTAGACTTGTGAAGAAAATGAAGCTAATTTTTTTACTGAGAATAATTTGTAAGTATCTGAAGAAATCAAGAAGTTGGGGATAAAGTGTCTTGCCCTCTGGATGTTTAAACCACAAGCAATTTCTCTTTACCATTTAAACTGTTTTTAAGGTACTAACAAAGAAAACCCACAAAAAGATTGTAGAAAATCTCTTTTCTTTTTATTTATTATTTGGGAAAATTAAATTTTGTTTAGTTGATTGTTAGAAGGGCTACATTCTACCTTCTGAAATAAGCACATAGTACTTTTGGTGCAAATATGTAGAAAAGGGATTTTTTTTTTTAATGTAGTATTTTTTCATTAAGATCCTTTTTCTTTGGTCCTTTACTCCTCAAACTCCCTTTTCTCCATCTTCCCACTTTCTGGCCACAACATTGAAGGCCACGTGAAATCATTACTTTAGCATTAATCTTTGATCTCTATTAAAATGCAGTTCTGGAAAAGGAAAGTAAAACATGATCTTCTCATATTAGGTTTTATAACTAAGCGCCAGAGTTTCAGCCTCTTACCTGAGATCAAGAATTAATGAATACAGTAGGGAGAGGGAAATGAGGGTATTGAGCAGCGGGGAGAGGTGAGGGAGGGAGGGACTGTGGTGGCAACCTGAACAGAAAAGGAGAAAAAGGAGCCGAGTTGGAAAATAGAGTCCTCAGTATCAAATTCCTCTTCTTTGAAAATGTTTCCTAAGTTTGCTTGTTTCTGCTGATTTTTATTACCAAAAGCTTTAGAGAAGCATACCATGCTTCTTTTTCTTTAAATACAGCTAGTTTTGGCCACTTACACCTCCAGATATACCACTCAATAGTAACATTAAGTAACATTTATTCCTAAACTTATTTTCTTAGAATGACAAATCATCAACATTTCCTAAATTACATACCACTAGTTATTATTTTTCTTCTTAAATTCCCTTTCTTCTTGAGATATTATTTTACGTGATTCATTTTACAAGTCACTTCTTTAGTAGAATGTCTCCCCATTTCCCCACCCCTAGCAGTGGAATTAGTCTTCAACTTGGCTGTATTTTATGGTATTCCTACTGCACACTCAGCAAATTATGAACAATTTTCTCCTTCCCCCAGTGAATGGGCTTGGGACAATTCCCTTTCTCCTCTAGGTTCTTAATAGGTGTTTTAAAAAAAAACACAAAGATTGTTTTCAAAGACAATCTTTCTTTTCTCTTAACCTAAGAAGAAAAGGAGGTGGGGGGAAGAAATGAAATGAAATTGTGCCCTCATCCTATGTTATCACTTATATTAATTCAGGGTTTAGCTGAGAGCCCAAGGCTACCGTGTTAATCTGTACTTCCTGTCTGCACATAGATCCCTGGTGGATAGCCCTCTCACCATCTTAAATGTATTTCCAGAATTTCTCCTTCCTCTGACCCTTTTGGTGTTGAAACTGATAGTCTTAATTTATTTTCAAAGTCTATCTTTTCTCTCCAAATTAAATAAGAGGATCATAAACTGCTTCATCTTCTAATATCCTATCAGCAAAATCCTGACTTTAATAGTCCAAGATTACATCCTAAGGTTTGGAAATTGGAAGCATTTATGCAAAATTGCTGTTGACGAAGCACAGATACTCCTTTGCAGGATCACAATGAACATTTTCTCTTTTTTGCACATTTCCTGCAATCTAGGCTTTGTCAATGCTAGTATGCTTGGTTCCATATCTCACCCTTGATTTCTGATCATTTTGCCCACTTATCAAAATGGTTAAAAATATTTTCATGTATTTCTTTGACTAGACACTAAGATAAATTACTTTTTGATAAAGTTCTTAATCCATTTTTTTAAATGTCTGATTTTCTTGGAACAAGTCCATAAAACAAAAGTCTGCAAAGTACATCTTAGACTAATGTGTAAGTCAACACTAAAGCAAAGAGTATAATCCACACCTTAAGATAATAATAAAAATACTGAAAAAAGAAGTGTAGGCAGAGCATCATCTATGCTAAGATCTTTATATATATATGAATTCATTTAATCCTCACAACAGTCCTGGGAAGGAAATATTGTTATTAAACCCATTTTATAGTTCAAAAAACTAAGGCTGAAACAGGAAAGAAATTTGCCTAAGGTCATATAGCTAGTAGATGATGGGGACAGGATTTGAAATTCTATGACTTAGTAATCAATGTGGTACACTCTTTCCCCTTTTCAGTAACCCCTGTAAGTTGTCAGGACAAATTAAGGTAGTAAAGATCAATTTCCTTTCTATCATTCATATGGCAGTATAGAAGGCACCTTTGGTGCAGTAAGAAAAGCATGGAACTTAAACACCAGAAGCCCTGATATTGGTCCCCGACTGGATCTAGAGACAGAGTCTCACTTTATCACCCTCCGTAGAGTGCCATGGCGTCACAGCTCACAGCAACCTCCAACTCCTGGACTTAGGCGATTCTCTTGCCTCAGCCTCCCGAGTAGCTGGGACTATAGGCACCCACCACAATGCCCGGCTATTTTTTTTGTTGCAGTTTGGCCAGGGCCAGGTTTGAACCCACCACCCTTGGTATGTAGGGCCGGCGCCCTACTCACTGAGCCACAGGTGCCGCACAACTTCTTGAGTTACTGTTTTCTTATCTCTGCAATGCTTTCAATAATCCCTACCTCATAGTAATGTTGGGAAAATTCCATGTGAACGTGTAGCCAACCCCAAGTCCTGTGTAAAGTCTGAAGTACCACATCAATGTAAGGTAACCCCTGTTCATGGATTGGGTTTTCTCCATTTATCTTTCCCATATGCCATATTGTATCCCAGTTCTCAAAGAAGAAAAAGAATGCAACAGTGGCATGGTTCTAGAATAGCTTTCACTTATGTGCCAAAGGCATAGATATTTATTTTCAAATATGTAAGCACTTGTATAAACATTTTCTGGATCAATGTATCTTCTTGGGTTGCTGCTTGGAGCCCTCTCTGACAGGAGGTCAATGCCCACACGTGGGGTGGGCATTCAAAGTATTCAAAACAGATGCTGCCCCTTCTCTGAGGCCTAGCCTCTAAAATGTTGTGGCTATATGCTCAAAAAGAGTCTCCATTTGGGGGAAGGGAGGCGGCACACATCGCACGCTACCTTTAATAATGCCCTATCAATTCCACTCGGTTTTCTTTTTCTCCATGGTGTCAAGACACACTTTGCTTGTTTTGTTTTGTTTTGTTTTTTTTTCCCTAGTCTTCATTTTACAGTTTTGCGGTCTCATTGGTACATTTCCATAAATATATCCTTCTACTTGTAACTGCTACATTCCACCCAGCTCACCAAGAGATAAGTGAATCACTCCAACAATCCATATAGTGCCCTGATAGTCCCTGAGAATATTTGCTAAGAAGTATAAAGTTTTAGCTTAATCGTTTTCTTTAATTCTCAAGTTTCCTATGCTAATTCCTTCTGAGGGCAGGTAGGAAGTGTTCCTCAAAATGACGAGGCTCTATGATAGAGTTTTTCACTGGATTGGAGAGAGGGCTCTTAGCAATGCACATGGGGGCTGGGTGCCGTGGCTCATGCCTGCCTGTAATCCCCGCACTTCGAGGGGCTAAGATGGGAAGATCACTTAAGCCCGGGAGTTCAAGATTCCAGTGAGCTATGTATGATCAAGCCACTGCACTCCAACTTAGGTGACAGCGTGAGACTCTGTCTCTAAAAACAAATAGACAAACAAAATGAATGTTTTGGGGCCCATTTTAAAAATCAACAGAAAAGTCTTAAAGATAGATGGAAGCTTAGAGGTCATTTTTTCTCATTTCCCTCCTACCACTCCCCCAGGAAGGCAGTAATATAGCTCCTTGGGAAAACTTTCGGAGACAGGGGATCCGTGCAACCCCTACACACAACCGGGATATCTAATTGTGCCATTTCATCTCCTCAGCTGCTTCTCCCAATCTTGTTTCTGCTCTCTGGATATTTCACGTAACGATTTATCCAACCGATTGACAGCCTTCCCAACACATAGCAGGCTTTGCGCTATTCATAGAAACGTGTGCATTGCTTTTCCTTCTTGCAGAATATCATTTGACTCAAAGAAGATGCTACAATAAAAAACAAAATAAAGCAAAATGAGCCTTAATATACGTACATAGGACAAAAGTTTAGGAAGTTTTTTGCCTTTGGCTGGAAATTACTATTCTGTGAGGATGACTCCTGGCATTCATTGTTTACCAATAGATAGAAAAAGGGTAGATGAGATAATAGACTTAGTCAAGTTACTAATAAGCTACTTAGGGCGGGAAATAGACCGAAACCATGATCGCCAGATCAAATACAGGACATCTTTGGATTGGTATTTCAGATAAACAAGAAATATTTTTTTCATATCAGTATGTACCAAAGATTGCCTTTGTCTCTTTGTCTCGGCCACTCTGTCTGTCCTCCCCTGTCCCATTTTACACCCCTTTTAAGAGTATCCATGTTTCTCTTTGCATGAGATATACTTATCCTTAAGAAGCATTTCTTCTACTGTCTTTTTCTTGGTGCATTAAAACTTCAAATTGAACTGGGCATCTATATGTGTGTTTGCTAAACTTGTAAATTGTAGCTGAAATGGCCACAGGCTGCCTAGAGAAAGAAGTTCCCAAAGCATCCTGATCCCAGAGGCTTTGTCATTTGCTTTTCCAACCGGTCTTACTCCTTCCGGGGTGAGCTTCCTTCTGTTTACCAAGGGGAGATGGTGTGACCTTTGGAACTGCTGTGGTTCTCCTTTAGAGCGACACCCTCTGCTTCCCACCCAATCCCTCCTTGGCTTTACTGGGGCATTTCCTGTTATGTGTGTGCTCCTTATTCTGGAAACCTGAGCCCCGATGGAGGGAGGAAAAGATAATGCCTTTTGCAATTCGTCAAGGAAGCAAGAGAGAAATCTTTGCAGTGAGGACAGGAAGGCCATGTTGCGCTAAACTCCCTGAGCTTGGCCGTCTGACGTTTGCATTTCCTGATAGGAACAGCCCCTGGGATTGGTGGCAGTGCTGTCGGACTTCCCTCTCTCTGGCCTCGTTCCTGTCCCTCCCTTCGTCTCTGCCATCCTGTGTCGCTCCCCTTTATTTATTTATTTTTTTTTTGTAGAGTCAGGGTCTCACTCTATCCCCCTCGGTAGAGTGCCGTGGAGTCACAGCTCACAGCAACCTCCAGCTCCTGGACTTAGGTGGTTCTCTTGCCTCAGCCTCCCGAGTAACTGGGACTACAGGCGCCTGCCACAACACCTGGCTATTTTTTTGTTCCAGTTTGGCGGGGCCGGGTTTGAACCTGCCACCCTCGGTATATGGGGCGGGCGCCCTACTCACTGAGCCACAGGCACCGCCCCGTCTCTCCCCTTTTTCTTTTGATCTCCCTCTCCTGTAACAGTGTCCTTGTGGCCCCACCCATGTCCTATTCCTCTTGCTCCGTGTCCCTTTCCACTCCTGCCCTGTCGCCTCCCTCCCTCGCTCCCCTTCTCCAGCATCCACTGGCCTCCCCCACTTCTCTGCCTTCCTTTCCCAGGCTTCCTCCCCTCCTCTCTCTGTCTCTTCCTCTACCTGCTCCCACTTTCTTCTTTTCTCCCTTTCTCACCACCTCTCTCATCCATTCCCATCAGTATCACACTCCCGAGGTGACTTTTCTGAGACAGTGACAGGGACTCTCTGTGATGTTTGCTTGCCATTGGCCACAGCGGCATGTTCAGAATGGGGATGGCCCAAATCTATGCCCCAAACGCGCTTACACGGGCAGCAAGGTCCATCCAGAAGGAAGGAGACTTAAGGATAAAAAGTCCTGAGTCTTGTCTCGCATCCCCTGAGCAGCGATAGGGCCTTGTTTTTGAGGGTCCTGGTGTGTTTGTTTGACATGTTTGCTTGAGTCTGTGGAAACCAGTTTTGCCAGAATGCCGAGATCTGTCGAATCACTCTTGTTCTTGGAGCTTATGTTTGTTCCTAAGCACATTGTTGAAGGGATCAAAGGAAGGTTTTCACTAGTTCTTTCTAATTTCTTGGTTGGGCATGAACAACACTGAGTAAAAAGAAAGGAATATTTTCAGACTCTAGTTCCCAAATCTGGAGGGCAAATGCAGAGACGATTTTGAAATAAAAATGTAAGTACAAAAACTGTATAAATGTAGTTTCTCAAAAATATATTTTATATATAAGCCATATCTGAATATAAACCTATATTGTTTCACATATACATGCAAATCCTCTGAAGCCAGTGGTTATATGTAAATACCGGATTATATAAAGAGACCGTTAAAAGAACAAGTAATGTGGCTAGCAGTTTCTGATTTTATTTAAAGAAGTTTAAAGATACTATGGCACCTCTTGGTTTATTGTTTAAATTAGGTTGAAGCACTTCCATTTTTAAAAAAAAGCTAAGTTGCTCTCACGAGTAAATGAGAAAGGAAATGAGGCATAGCTCAAAGAATCTTTTAGTTAGCATCAAGGAAAGGAAGGCAGGCCAGGCAAAAGCAAGAAAACTCAGAATCCACAAGTCTGTAAGTTCTTATCAGGAATGGACTAAGTCCACGTGTCAGCGTGTCTCTTCTGCTGTCTGCCACATACCCCAAGGCTGAAAACAGCCTGGTGACCTTGAGAACAACACTCCCCCTCTTCACCAAACCCTGACAAGTGTAAACAGCCCGATGTGTGGGTCTCTTGGTGGGGAGGAAAGACCTGCAGTCTTGAACATTAAATATATAAACCAGCTTATGAACATTATAGGCAGAATGTTTCTTTGCTCTTTGCAAAGAAAAACTCAATAATAGAGACATTGTGAAATGTTGCTTTAGAGACAACCCCTCCCATTCACCTCCTAAAGATCCTCTGATTTCAAACAGGGTGTCAGTAGTAAAGATAGCAATTTTAGATTAAGGTTATCATAACTAACCCTTTGAGAACTGAGTTTAATGAATTTACAATATTTACTCCATGTAGACATTAGGAAGATGTTAGAAGTTAACATACCTTGACAATGTGCCTCTAAAATTATTAGCAAGTATATAGGATTACAATATATGCAGGAGTTGTTTGTTTTCAAAGGCAGAATATTTTGAAGTTTGAAGAATAAAAAATTAAAACTGAGCTTCAACTTGCTACTTACCTATGCGTAAAAGTCAATAAAAATTCCCAAACCTTGTTCATAGAAAACAGATACTAGATTTTCTCTTAGTATGGGGGAAAAACATACAGTACAAACAACAGCAGGAACAAATAAAGACAGGGAAAAACTATGTTGTAATTGGAGGCTCCGACTGTACTGTATAGTTGAGTTTGTTTAAAAATCTCTATTATTTCTGAAGGACTCTTGGTGGAAAATGGAAGTGAAGTGCTACCAAAGAAAAATAGCTTTTATTAGTAATTGACCCCTAAGTTTACCATATTGAATTTCAGATAAGTATCCAGTGATTGACAAGTCACCACCATGAGAAAGATGCAGCCAAAGTTATCCCTGAACCAAAAGCGAACAGAGAATCTAGTAATTGAGACTCGTTAATTGTGGTAAAATTGACATAAGGTGAAATGCACAGATCCTATGTGAAATTTAATGAGTTTTTAGGAATGTATATGCCCATATAACCACAGCCCAACCATTAGGAGGACATTGTCACCACTCTAAAATGTTCCTCTTTAAAAATTTTTACTATCCCAATGAATATGGGATAGGAAATGGTATTTTTTGCAGTTTTAATTTACATTTGGCTGATGCCAAACAATACTGAAAAAGGTTTTGGTGTACTTATTGGCAATTCATGTGCCTTCTGTTGTGAAGTTTCTGTTCACGTGTTTTGCCCATTTTTCCTGAGTTGTTTGTCTTTTTATTATTGACTTAACAGACGTTCTTCATGTACTCTAGATCCAAGTCCTCAGATATGTGGGTTTGTATAATTTCCTTCTCAATGTTTTTCCTAATTTATATCTTGCCTTTTCATTTCATGTGTCTTTTAACAAGAGAACTTTCTAATTTATATGAAATACTATTTTCTATTTTTTCTTTTATATTTATCAATTTTTGTCTTCTCTCTAAAAAATATTTTTCTGTACTAAAGTTGTGAGATGTTTGCCTCTGACTTTTTCTAGAAGCTTTATAATTTTAGCTTTTAAGTTTAGGTCTATGGGCTTGGCACCTGTGGCTCAGCGGGCTAAGGTGCCAGCCACGTACACCTGAGCTGGTGGGTTCAAATCCAGCCCTGGCCCACCAAACAACAATGACAGCTGCAACCAAAAAAAAAAAAAATGGCCGGGCGTTGTGGCGAGCGCCTGTAGTCCCAGCCACTTGGGAGGCGGAGGCAGGAGACTCACTTGAGCCCAGGAATTGGAGGTTGCTGTGAGCTGTGATGCCGCAGCACTCTACCCAGGGTGACAGCTTGAGGCTCTGTCAAAAAAAAAAAAAACTTTAGGTCTCTGATTCACCTCAAATTATTGGCTGCGTGTACTTTGAGGTACAGGTCAAGGTTCGTTTTCTCTCGTGTGATTATCCAGTTATTCCAGCACCACTTGTTAAAAAGACTAGTCCTTACCCCATTTAAAATCAGCTGACGAGGTATATGCAACTGTATTGCTAGGTTTTCTATTTTCTTTCCTTGGTCTCAGTCTGCCCTTAAGCCAAACTACACAACAGTGTTGGTTACTGTAGTTTCATAGTTTTTAAATAGAGAAAGATGGATTCTTTAACTTTGTTAAAGATTATTTGGCTATCATAGTTCGTTTGCATTTTTTTAATCAATGTTGCACTCAACTTGTTAGTTTCTGTAAAACAACCTGGAAGGTTTTTAATTAGAATTGGATTGAATAGATAGATCAATTAAGGCAAAATTGACATTTTAGCAATGGCATATTTCTCCATTTATTCCTATCTTTTCAAATTTTCAATCTATGTCTCCTGCATCTTTAGTTAAGTCAATTCCCCAGTATTGTATGCTGCCACAATGATATAGAAATACAACTGATTTTTATATTAATCTCACGTACAGTGACATTGTTAAATGTAATTATTAGTGTGAACAAATGCTTGGTAGATTAATTCGAATTTTCCATGTAAACGATTATGCAATTTTTGAAAAAAGACAAGCTTACTTCCTTTTAAATCTTTATGTCTTTGTTTTTCTTGCTATATCGCACTGGCTATGGCATCCACTACAATGTTGAACAGCAGTGGTTAGAGCAGACAATTTTTGCCTTGTTCCTAAAGAAAAAAGGTAGAAAGTATTCAATATTTCGTAACAAAATATGGTATAAGCTGTAGGTTTTCCATAGATTCCCTTTATTAGGTTGATAAAATTGCCTTCTATTCCCAATTTTCTGAGACTTTTATAACATTGAATGAATATTGAATTTTACAAAATTCTTTTTCTTCTTTTATTAAAATGATCTTCTGATTTGTCCCCCTTTTGCTACTAATGTTGTTAATTATATCAATTGATGGATTTTGAATGTGAAACCAACCTTACATTCCTAGTCATGATGTACTATGTCTACTATAGGTTGCTGGACTCAATTTGCTAACATTTAAAGACCTTCATGTCTATCTTCGTGAGTCATATTGACTTGTGATTTTCTTTTTTTACATTTTATTTGCTTTCTCATATTTTATTATCAGATTTATGCTAGCTTCATAAAATGAGCTGGGATAACATTTTTCCTCCTTCATTCTCTGGAAGAATTTCTGTAAAATTGGCACTGTTTCTTACTTCTTTAAATGTATATGAATGGTAACATTCACTGGTAATGCCCTCCGAGCCTGGTATTTTCTTTTGAGACAGATTTTCATTTTTATTTTCATAAATATATAGTTATATCTATATCTTTAATAGATACAAAGATAAGATTTTCTATTTTTTTTTTTTTTTGAGATAGAGTCTCACTATGTCACCCTTGGTAGGGTGCCATGGCATCACAGCTCACAGCAACCTCAACCTCTTGGGCTTAAGCGATTCTCTTGCCTCAGCCTCCCAAGTAGCTGGGACTACAGGCACCTGCCACAATGCCTGGCTATTTTTTGTTGTTCTTATTGTTGTTGCAGTTGTCATTGTTGTTTTAGCTGGCCCGGGCTGGGTTTGAACCCGCCACCCTCGATGTATGTGGCCGGTGCCCTGCCGACTAAGCTACGGGTGCTGCCAAGATTTTCTATCTTATTGTGTGTCTGCTTTGAGAATTTGTGTGTTCTACAAATTTGTCTCTTCCAACTAAGTTATTGAAATCATTGGCATAAAATTATTTATATTGCCTCATTATTTCTTGGATGCTTATTAGATTTCTTTTATTGTTGATACAGGCGATTTGCGCTTTTTTCTCTTTTTCCATAATAAATGTTGCCAAGAGTTTATCAGTTTTATTGATCAGTTCAAAGAATCAAGTTCTGCTTTATTAAATACCTGTTATTTGTCTGCTTCCTATTTTTAGTTACTGCTCTTATCGTTATCTTTTTCTTCTATTACTTTGGGTTTAATTTGCTCTTTACCTAGCTATGTAGGGTGGAAACTTAGATTACTGATTTTAAACTTTTCTTTTTTTATAGACATTTGACTCTAAAATTTTCCCTCTAATCCATGCTTTAAGTTATATCTCACAAATTTTGATATATAGGACTTTCTATTTCATTTAATTCAAATTATTTTCTAATTTCCCTTGTGACTTGTCTTTGACAGTATTCATTGACTCCCTTACTCGAGATTAATATAGCCTTGACAGTTTTCTTATGCTGAGTTTTTGCATAATATATCTTTTTCTATCCTTTTATATTTAACCTATTTTTGTCTTTTAATTAAAGTCCATCTCTTGTACATAGCATATAATTGGGTTTTATTTTGCTTTGCTTTGCTTTTTATACAGTCTGACACTCTCTGCCTTTTATTTATTTTTGGGGGCAGTTTTTTTTTATTAAATCATAATTGTGTACATGAGTGCAGTCATGGGGCACAATGTGCTGACTTCATATACAATCTGAAACATTTTCATCAAACTGTTTAACATAGCCTTCATGGCCTTTTAGTCACTATATGAAGACATTTGTATTCTGCATTTAATAAGTTTCGCCTGTACCCTTCTAAGATGCCCCGTATGTGTGGCCCCGCCAATTACCCTCCCTCCGCTCCAACCTCCCCCCTCCTCACTCTCTGCGTTTAAATTGGAGTACTCAGTCCTTTTATATTTATTGTTAAAATTAGATCTGCAATCTTATTATTTGTTTTCTATTTGTCACCTCTTTTTTAGATGCTTTCTCAGCCCTTTATTGTCTTCTTTGGGGACTAACAGGCTAGTCACAAATAACAAGTATTCTTTTTATCTCAGATATTTTCAGGGTATGTAATGGGGACAAAGAGATGTAAAGGTCACGGAAACCAAGAAGGGAAAAGGAAGAAAGCGTAGGTATGGTATAAAAACTTATCTATTGGATACAATGAACACTATTCTGGTGACAAGTACACCAAAAGCCCTAACTTAAGCATTATACCAGGTATCCATGTAGCAACAACATTTGTATTTCCTTCATATTTTGAAATAGTTATGTTAATGTTATAAAGGTTAACATAAATTTCAATATTAAAAGGCAGTAATAGTAACAGAGTAATTGTTATTCTTATTTAGCCAGATGTAAATTATCTAGATTCCAATGAGATGTGTTACTTCTTCTCTCAAGTATCTGATCTAAAAGGTTAGTTGGTCATTTCCAGTCTCCTGTGCCTAGGCATTACAGGCTTGATTTCGTGCTTTTTTTTCTTATAAAAGCAGATTGATAGCTTTGAGATTAGATCTCAATTTTCATGTCTATATATTTAAATATCCTCCAGTTCATTCTGCCATATGCAAATCATATAATTCAAATATTCAAAAATTAGGTTTCCAAATCTGGATTCAAATCCACATTGTACCTTCATAATAAATACATCTACTAGGCTAATTGGAGTACATTATGTTAAATGTAAAATATAAGAATGTTTTAATCTTTAGAGATAATCCAGAGTCTCTAAAGTATCATTTCTGGAAATGGAAGAAGTCCTACTATAAAATCAACTTTGAATATTTTAATGATTTCATGTCCAAGTTTTACGGCATTCATAGACAAATGTTGTTTGGAAATTAACAGCTTGTAATGAACAGCTGAGTGATTTAGGAAAGAGACCATTATTTTATTAATAACTGCAGATACCTTTCTGTAAGCTGGACTGGGATAGCATCTGGATGAGGCTTCATTATTATATCTTCATTTATAAAATTAAGAGGTTAAATGCCTAATTTTAAGTGAAAATTACTGTTTTTTCCTCTTCCGAAAGTCATAGAATTGTGTAAATGTAAATACATACAATGATTGCTTTAACTTTTTATATTTTTTTTTAGTTTATTTTCCCTTTATAATCATGATCTGAGTAAGGATTAGCATTCAGTAGTCAAGGTTTAAGAATGCACTGTTGATCCACTGGGGCAGACTTGGTTTTGGCATTGAATTTGGCCAGCCTCTGGTTTAGCCGGACAAAGGGAAAGGAAAGCGATAGCATGCCTTGCACTTGCTGTTGTTGGAAACATGACCCTCTGCTTTTGAAGGGTTCCCAGTTTGTCTGCAGGAGCAAGTCTCTGTGACACAGGAGAGCAGTCAGGAGAGGACAGTGAGTGAACACGGATGACAGAAGTGTCTGTGCCACCCATTCATTAGGGACTCACAAAGGGGCATAGAAATTCTGAGCTTTTGTGGGGATTGAAAGCTTCATATCAAATGCCTGTCGGGTAATTTAATTACATGGGCATGGTAGGAATGACACAGTGGTTACATTAATAAACCGAAGCATTAAAGAATAATAGCCCAGTTATTGCTGAATTATGGGAAACACGCTGCCTATTCATTCCTGGTGATATTAGAAGGGAGATGGAGGGGGCTTCCCACTTTACACTCAAAATGCATAAAGAAACAGTTTCTTGCCTCTCTAGACCTGTGGCAAACAGAGTAAAGTGGAAGGCCCGAAGTCACACCCAATAGTATAAATCTTGCTTTGTTTAAGATGCTTAAAATATCATAAGCTAAGTCTGTTTTTATGGTGCTAAATAAAATTGATTTGAGCCAGACGTTGTAATGAGCATGTGCTGTACAAACATCTCCAAATAGCTTTTCCAACAGATCTCAGTCCTGATAATTCCCCTTCGTTGTCCTAGGCTTCTTGTTAATAGAATCCATTTTATATGATCATAGGGTACTAGGTTAGTAGCTGAAAAGAAGTAGCCCATTATTTAGCAGAAGTGAAAGTAATTTTTCATCTTCTCTCATTCCTTCTGGCAGACTAGGAGAAAATGCCTTTTTCCCTCCTGCAGGAGAAGGGAAAAAAGGAATACACATTTGATTTCATATCATTTTTCAAGAAACATTTATTGAACTATGCCAACACTGTGCTAAGAACTGTGATATGGAAGGAGTGGGGAAGAGATGAATAAGATATGGCCCCTGCTTTCAGATTCCAATAAAGGAATTCCTAGCTTCGCAGCTGGCCACCTATTCCCATTTAGCTCAGAAGGAACTCTGCATAAACTCCGGTAGGTACCATCTTAGAGCCTTCATTGCTTCTTGAGTTTTTAAAAAAAAAGTTGATGATTTTTAAAGACCCATTCCACCTCTAAATTTCTTTAAGACTATCAAAAATTGGCTCGGCGCCTGTGGCTCAACGGGCTAAGGCGCCAGCCACGTACACCTGAGCTGGCGGGTTCGAATCCAGCCCAGACCCACCAAACAACAATGACAGCTGCAACCAAAAAATGGCCGGGCGTTGTGGCGGACGCCTGTAGTCCCAGCTACTTGGGAGGCAGAGGCAAGAGAATTGCTTGGGCCCAGGAATTAGAGGTTGCTGTGAGCTGTGATGCCACGGCACTCTACCCAGGGTGACAGCTTGAGGCTCTGTCTCAAAAAAAAAAAAAAAAAAAGACTATCAAAAATTTATTTCTAGGAGACAATAAACATTTCACTTGCATAGAAACCAGTTACTATGTATTTTAAAAGGTCCAAAGAACCACTATTCAATAATACAGATTATATTTTGTGCATCCGGGTTTTAAGAAAACCTTTTGGAATTCAGGTTTGGCAAGTCAAATAATAGAATTTGGGAAATCGGATCATTTTTTTCTCTAACTAAATGAGAAAGTGGAAGTGTCCCTTGGTAACACATACCAAGCTGCGCATTTCCCGGGAGGACCAACACTACTTACTCTTGCAGAAGGCACCTCTGCAAGGATTCTGAAGATCAGAGGTTCTCAAATTGAATATGCAAGAGCATCACACTGAAGATTTGTTAAAACACGGGTTGCTGAGCCCCAGCCTCGGAGCTAGGATTCAGTGGGACTGGACTGGAGCTTTTGAGACAAAGTCTCATTCTGTCACCCCTGCTAGAGTGTGATGGCTTCACCATAGCTCACTGCAGCCCTCCTACTCCTGGGCTAAAGCAATCCTCCTGCCTCAGCCCGACCAGTAGCTGGGACTACAGGTACATACCTCCATGCCCAGCTAATCTTTCTGTTTTTAGTAGAGATGGGTCTTGCTCTTGCTCAGACTGGTCTCGAAACTCCTGGCCTCAAGTGATGATCCCACTTCAGCCTCCCAAAGTGCTAGGATTAAGGCACCTGGCCTAGAATCTGCATTTCTATCCAGCCTCCCCATCCCACAACCCACTGCTGCTGTGGCTGGTCCATACTTTGAGAACAACTGCTTTAAACATTGGAATAATGATGACCTAGGTCTTAAAAGAAATTGCAAAGTTCCTTCTAATTTAGCAGAATTAAGGCAAATTTTCATTTAATTTGCATCTACTCATGGCTCTGATGAGCTAGTCCTTCATAATTCCAAGGGCAGAATTTAAAAATAATGACGATGAAATAGAAACATCTGCCACATAGCAGAGCCATGACATCATTGGAGATTTGATTGCGGACTTGGTTTTTTGCATCAGCTCTTCTGAGCATTCCACTGGGATCAAGGAAGTAGCCTTCTAACATCTGCCCACTGCATCCCTTCCCGGGCTTACTTTGTCATATGCTATAAGGAAAGGAGAATCCAACCTTCGCCCACTGGTTCTTGTGTAGCCACAAGGATCAGAAAGAATTTAGTCAGCAGTTCATGGCTCCCTGGCCCACACTAACCACAGTTTGGCCACCAAAAATGTGGGTCAGCGAGTTGCCAGAATGCTGAAGTGTAGTGGTTATAAGGACCGGGACACTCAAGCTGGGAACATGTGATGCCACCACAGTTCTGAAGATGGGAAATGAGAGCAAAGGGAAACCTTGCTGTTCTTGGCCTTGGTTCTGATATGTCATCCTTCCCTAAAGCCAACTGCCACTTACACGATTTTATTTTTCTCTCATAAATTCTCCAGATAGTGGTTTCATTCAACCAGGCCTGGCTATAACTTTTAGTGAGATGTATCTTTAATTCTATTCTCTTTTCCTCAGAGAAAGAAATACTCAACTAGATTTTATATTATAGACTGAATACCTGAAATCTCCAACCTTCGATCTTAACCTGAGACACAAAATCTATGATGGCAGAAATGCTTCCTTTTCTGTTTTGATTTTGTCACAAAGTATGAGTAAATAATCTGGTACAAAATAAATGTAAAGTACAAGTAAATGTATGCTGTTTTGCCTTAGATCATTGGCATCTTAAAATAATAAAAGCAATTCTCTTAATTATGCTACGTATTATAACGGGGCACACCAATGTAAAGAACAACAAATCACGCTTAGGTGATATCCAAAGAGTATCTACTTGATGGTTCTAGCCTAAATATCTAGCAAAAAATCTGGCTTAGATAAAATAAGGCTAAAAGAAAAATCTCAGAACACATCATTTATTCTATGTCTTATGTTTTTTTATTCACAATCAGAGGTTTAAAAACCCATGGTAACTTCTTAAAAACTTCTACCTTGTTCCATTAAATATTAAGGAGGCTAAGTTCTGAAAGTATAGAACATATTAAGAGTAACTGTGAGACAGTGCAGGAAAGAAAACATATTTGATACTCAGCATAGTTCTTTTTCTAAGCATTTTATCCCTAACTACAGCAAGGGGTTATGTTCACTAATATAGAAAGATTTTTTAAAATTTACTAGTCTTTTATACAAAATATTGAACAAGGCCAATATGTCTTAAAACCCCATTTTTAAAAAATTGGTCCCATGCAGCTTTTTCCCTATTGAGTGTAATGCACTTATAATTTTTATATCAGATCTGAGAGATACTATTGTGTTCTCTCTGCTTTTTTCAAATCCTAATCTCTGAAGGGGGAGTGTGTGCCAGGAAAGCCATTGGGGGAATTGAGAAATGTAGTCTTGGCCTCTGGGTACAAAGGACAACTTTTGGCTAGCTTGAGACATGACTCATTGAGCCTATTTAGGGCCCTCGGTGTCACAGTAAAATCTTTCCTGGGAGGAAAAAAGTGCTATTTTTTCTTTATTCAAATGGTATGATCCACCTGTTTGTGGGGAAATATGCCCTGGATGGGTTATGCAATACTAGAGGTTTTGAGTTCATAGCCATTGTCTAATAACTGTGAGGCTGTAACATAATGGAACAACTTGCTTACAAAATGAACAACCCCCCCCCACCTCAGGTTTCATCCGACATTTTTTTTTTGAGACAGAGTCTCACTCTGTGCCCTAAGTAGAGTGCTATGGCATCAAACCTCACAGCAAACTCAAACTCTCAAAGGGTTCTCTTGCCTCAGCCTCCTGAGTAGCTGGGACTACAAGCGTGCTCCACCTTGCCCAGCTAATTTTTCTATTTTTAGTAGAGACAAGGTTTCACTCTTGCTCAAGCTGGTGTCAAACTCCTGAGCTCAAGCGATCCACCCACCTGGGCCTCCCAGAGTGCTAGGATTACAGGCATGAGCCACCAGGCCTGGCCTCATCTTACACTTTGAACGAAGCTTTCAGGGAGGCACACCAATTCAACCTGGCCCTCAGTTTTTTTTTAAATTAGCCCTCTTTCTTTAGGATCTAAGGCATTGCAGAAATATAGCATACAAATTTCTCTCCAAACTATTTTCTCCATGGAAGACCATAGTTTATGAGTAAGAGAACATTCAAATCCTGTGATTAAAACTCCAAAGTCAGGCTCGGCGCCTGTGGCTCAACAGGCTAGGGCGCCAACCACGTAAACCTGAACTGGTGGGTTCGAATCCAGTCCGGGGCCGCCAAACAACAATGACGGCTGCAACCAAAAAATGGCCAGGTATTGTGGCGGGCGCCTGTAGTCCCCGCTACTTGGGAGGCAGAGGCAGGAGAATCACTTGAGCCCAGGAATTGGAGGTTGCTGTGAGCTGTGATGCCACAGCACTCAACCCAGGGTGACAGCTTGAGGCTCTGTCTCAAAAAAAAAAAAAAACAAAACTCCAAAGTCAACTAAGGTGACTAAGAAAAACAGTAAAACCACAAGGTAGACCAGATAGCAAGAAGGAAATATTGATTTTATCCTAGTTCAATTGACACCCCATCCAAGAAGCATTGCGGCTTTTTCCCAGCTGGAAAAGATCGTGCCATCATCCTCTGGACAACAGAGCACCCAGGCCTCGTGTATTGAATTGCTATTTTGGCTGCATGTTCTTGTCATCCCCACACTTCCTAGCTCCATCCTTAGCCTGTCAGCTTTTTCATCTTGAGCATCACACCTTAGACATCACTGTCTCTCCTAGAAAGCCCAGCATCGCTCTCTGACAGTGCTCAAAAGTCACACGCTAATAAGACTATCCGTAGGACGGGTTACATGACTTACAGAACCCAGTGCAAAAATCAAAATGTAGAGCCTTTTGCTTAAAAATTATTAAGAATGTCCAGATGGTGACAGCAGAGCATTAACCCTTCATGGGGCCCTGTGCAACTTCACAGGTCACACACCCATGAAGCCTGCCTTGCGTGTATGAAAATGAAGGAATAAATCCATCAATCATTTGCTGGACGAATGAAAGCCTTGGCTTTTGGTTGTCTAGTTATGGCTTTAGTTTCAAAACAAACAACATCAAAAAGAGGGCGAAAAACATCATAAGCAGAAGTCAACTTTTGTTATTCCCTGAGGCAATTACATTTTGTCTTCTTTTACTCATAACTTTTATTTAAATGGATGTGTCCTTAATGCCTTATAGGTTAGTAGACACCACTGAAGATGGTTCGCACAAGACTATGCTTTTGACTAGAAGCCCAGTCAACGTTTAGTGCCCAACCACAGTCTCCTTGTATTGCCACTGTAGCTATTTTATAGCTGCTTTAAGTTACAGGTATTTTAACTATTTCAGCTCCTTATTTGGAACTGATAAATGAGGGCAAGAAACTATACCTTGAATAAAATAGGGAAGATTTTCTGAACTTTCTCAAATGACTTTTAAAATCAATTTTTGGCCCTATTAGGTATTTCTGATAAGCCTGAGAATGTCAATGGGATGTGTGCTCTTTGTGACAAATTACTTTTATAATTTGTAATAGCAGAATCACAGCATGGGGGCTTAACCTCATAGCATCTTTCATTCTTGAATGAGGCTTGTTTTTGCAAGTCTAAGAAAGAGAACTCTGCAAAAGGAAAATGGGACAGCAAAGTCTGCCCTGGAAAAATCCAGCTGCTGGAAATGTGGTCTTGTCCAGATAGTGAGAAAATAACTGTCTTCAGGTTTGATGAAGGGTTTATAGCACTAACATTTTAGGATGAAATACAGCTGGTTTCAGATTCCAGTGTCAACTCGGAATCAAACTAATTTCATGTGGTTTGGGGCTTTGCAAATACTTTTTGCAGAGTACTTCTCGGAACTTTTTGTTCCAGAAACACCCTTGACACCCCCATCCCACTACCACTTAAAATTATTTCAACCCCCAGTAGAAAACTTATGGGACAGCATTACTGATTCTTCCCAGCAGAGGTCACCGTTATACCTCCATCGGTTCAGGACGTACCCATAACTTAGCAAACCCTTCAATGACGTTCTTTAGATCTTCAACTTGGACATGCAGTCTGACAAGAGAAAAAAGTAATAATAACAAACCTAGCAAGCAAAAGTCACTTATGCTTTCCATGGGCAGTAGCTTCTTCAGTTCTCGGGGGAGCTCCTAGTTTTGGCAGTTGCCGTAGGGGATTCTGCTTATAAAACTTAATGATAGCATGTGATTTAGGCAGGTTTCTGACAGCCTACCCACCCTTTTATTCTTGCTAACTTTCTGAGCTAGCTCTCCAGTCCTCTCAGAAATGACTTTTCTGCTGATATACACACATACAAACACACATAAAGTAGTATGATAAGACAAATTTCCGTTTTCCCCCCGAAGGCTGGCATTCATTTTCCCAGCCATTTAAGTGACAGGATGTTTCTCGACCAGGGAAGGTATTTTTGCTGCTTTTGTTGCTGGCTTGGTGAGGGACAAACAATTGACTAAATCCTGTTTGTTTTAGATTTTTTTTTCCCCTTGACATGGTCATTTGTGTCCTGGGGACTATTTAAAGATTTAATATGTCTAGGTTTTATATTTAATAATAAATAAGTGGCCAGCATTCCTGCATACCCAGAGCAGGTAATACATCCTCAGAGGTATCTGTAAGAATACAATTTCAACCATTGGGTATTTGTAATAGTAACAAGCACACCTTTAGAATAAGGTCATGGGCAGATCCTTTCACATAGCAAAAGCAAATATTAGAAACAGAAGGAACTTTAGAGAAATTCAACTCTTCTATCTCCCAAACTCTGGATAAGAAGTATCATCTATTATATGATTTTTATGCTGCAATATGCTTGCTTTTCAAATTATACTTGGTAGAGAATGACATCAAAATGTTTTTTTCTAACCACCCATTCATTCAGAAGTATAAGGAGATGGCCAAAGAACTAAGAAGAAAATATTATTTATTGAGTGCAAAACTATTGCTTTGACCTTAATTTTCAGTAAGGTGTGTTTTTAGATTGAATCTCCTTTGCCCAAGAAAATAATTCTTGGTTCTCACTAGCCTCATTTGTTCATGAAGTTTTCTGCCTTCACAATCTTTACATTCCAGGTTGTACTATGGGCAAGGGGAAATTTGATCAATGTGTTTGGGGCACAGAATGACCATGGAAAATACTTGTTGATTGATTAATGTTACTGAATCATTAGCAAAGAATGCTATATCATTAGATCTGATTGATAAGCCAGAAACCCACAAAATTACGCTTTATGTGGATTTATCTGAGTTTGAAACAGGCAAACCTTTTAAATCTGTTATTACTCAGCTCTGTGGATATGGTATTGGATTAATTACTCTTTAATCCACATCGCAGAAAGCCGTTCTTTAGTTGTGAGTGCAGAAAAGTATATCTAGTCACATATACAAATTCATATATGGAAAATATTCCATTTAACATAAGAAACCCCTTAACACCCAACTTTATTTTTGAGAAGAGAATAACTTTCTAATGCGTGCCATCTAAATTATTTCTTTAAAAAATTACAAAATGTACAGTATACAAAAGAGAATATGTCTTGATTAGAAAGAAATTAGAACAATAAACACTTTCTGAAATTGTCATATGTTAGTGGTAGAATTTTGCTTTTTTTTAACCAATGCTTGACATTCTGCGTATTGTCCCTAGTTGCTTTAGTAGTTATTTTTTTTCCTTTGTCTGGTGATATTGTTCCCTTATGTTAACATTTTGGCAGGCTTCTTGGATGTAAAATATTTTCAAGCCCTACCAGACATTGCTTCATTGTCATTCGCTTTTCATTATTTTTGGAGTATTATCAAACGAGACTATTGGCGTGTTACATGCAACTCACTTCTATCCGTGGCTATCTCTAAGCATGAACTACAGTTAAATAGGCAACACCGCTAATACAATTGAAACGCAAACCATGTTAGAGTGTTCTAGATTCGATTAACAAAAAATAGTTCTCTTGGCCGGGCGTTGTAGTGGGCGCCTGTAACCCCAGCTACTTGGGAGGCGGAGGCAAGAGACTCGCTTGAGTCCAGGAATTGGAGGTTGCTGTGAGCTGTGGATGCCATAGCACTCTATCCAGGGTGACAGCTTGAGGCTCTGTCTCAAAAAAAAAAAAAAAAAATAGTTCTCACCTGAATTTTAAAGAGGCTGTAGAGCACTATACAAGATCACCAACTGTCCAAGATGAATCCGTGGGACTTCTTTTAGAAGAGGAATTCTTGATTTGGGCACAAAGGCCACAGTGAGCCATGTAGGTTTCCCAGCTTGATAGCCACATGACTTAGGGCTCCCTTTGGAATTGAAGGCCTTCCATAACCTCTCGCACCCAACTTGAACCTGGGCTTCGCTCGAAGCTGTGCCTCCAGGAAGGCATGCTTCTTCCAGGATCCTAGGTTGTTGGCATGCTCATGAACATTTCTGATTGTTTGGATTCCCAAGAACTGACCCAAAGGAGGCTTTTCCCCGCCTTTCAATTACATTTTCATTTTCTTTTCAGAGTAATCATTCGAAATGCAAAAGAAAAGCATCTCGCTGTGGAATTTGTAAGAGGGAATTCTGCCAGAGTGTAAAATTCTGAGCGTTCTGAATATAGATAGTGGTGCCCCTGGGAAGAGTGGATGATTAAACCAGGGCTGTGTTCTAATGGTAACTGGAAATACAACACTTGCTTTCCTCCATGTTCCCAGTACCACTGCCCTATTGTTGACTTGTATGATGGCATTTTTTTAGAGTTTGAGGCTGAGATAAATTCAGAGGTGAAAAGAGGCTTTAAATCGACACATCCCTTACATCACAGGCTATCCTGGAAAGAAGGTTAGAAGTGAAACTCCCAGCCTAGATTTTGTATCTTTAATTGAGGTTAAAGGATTATTTTGATTTGTTCTTGAGTAATGCAAACCTGGAACTTACTCAAGAAATCCTTTCTCTGTTTCTCTGTGTTCCGCTATATCTCTCCACCACTTTTTAGCTACAGTAATGGTTCTCAAGGTGGCCGTGTTATCAGCATCACCCAGGAGACTTGATGAAGCGCACTGGGCCATCCCCAGACTTTCCAATTCTGTACGTCTGGGGTGGGGCTCCACGATTTGCATTTCTGAGCAGTTCCCAGGTGATGATAAGCTGAGAAGCCTGCATTTTGAAAACCACTGAGCTACCGTCTCATCAGACAGTAGTCCCTTGCTCTTTCGAGGCTTTGCGAGGAATTTTGGCTCATCTGAAACAATGACTTTCTACAGGAACCATCCTTACCACTCATCTGATCATTAGATGAGTTACAAAAAACCAAAAAAGCCAAACATGACATTTTCTAGACTCAAAGTTGTATCCAGTGGTTCCTTGAAGAGAAAAGGCACCTGTCTCATTGATGCTCTTCATAGTTTCTTTCTTCATCTACCGACCCTCAAGAACTCAAATGCTATGGAAGCACCACTCCTCTATAGAAGTTTCCTGACAGGAACATGAAGCCTTCTACCCATAATGTAGGCCAGAGCCAAATCTTATTAAAAATATCATGTTGTCACAGCCAATAATGCCCGAAATAATTATTCAAATGCCAATTTTGAACAAACAAATTAAATTTGAAGTGTATTTAACTAGGTTTTCTCGCCATGGCATTACTGACATTTAGGGCTGGTAATTCTTTAGTGTAGGAGGTTGTCCTGCATATGGTGTAACAGCATTTCTGGCCTCTACCCACTAAATGCCAGCGTAACACTTTCCCTCTGCCAAGTCGTGATAACCAGAAATGTTCCAGATATTGCTAAATGTCCTTTGAAGGGAAAAACAACCACTATGTGAAATCGCTCACAGGGTCACATTTTAGTAGAAATGAATGGCAAGGTATGTTCATAGTAACATGCCACCAGCACTCACTTGAGCTTCACTTTCAAACCTTCACGCACGGCCTGGTGCACCTTGAGTTTGGAGCTCGTTAATCTGATGATCCTAACATTCGTGCTTTTTCTTTATTTCTAAGAAAGGAAATACATGAAAAGAGAAGAAAACCACAACTCGAATACAGTGTAATTTTACTTCAGGCCACTTGAAAGAGGCACTGTCAGAATTCCTAAACCCCTAATATTGTGTACGGGGTTGACATTCCTGGGAATGTTTTAATCATGTTTCACATCGTCTACATCTTTATGTGTATTATCAAATTCTCATTTGGGGGGTGGTTTGCTTGACTTTAGTAGTCACTGTAAAAGCATCTCTTTACAGTTGCTTGAAAGAGATCCACTAATGATTTGAACCTTGTCAAGCTCTTCTGGCTTGGGTGAGCTCTGCAGTTCCTCTCCCTAACTGAAAAGCTATTTGGAGGCTTTCTACTGAAAGCAATACAGAAAACCCTCACTAGTTAGGCTGTCACTGTCCTTGATAAGAAGACCATTGTTCGTTCTGGCGTCTCAGAGCACCATCTGAAGGAGGAGGGGAAGAGACTCTGGTCTCTCCACTGCTTCAAACCTGGGGCTGGGACTGGGGAGGTGGGGAGGAGGCCCCACAGTGCCATCGGTGAGGAGGAGCAAAGAGGAAGAACTACTTACTGAGTTCAGAAGGAGCCCAGAGACACAGCGTGCCTGCTTTCTGCCTCCCACAGCTATGGTGACGGTATTTCCCGAGCAAAATCGGGGAACATGGTCAAGAATTTGTGTTACTTCCGGATGCGAAAAGCATCTGGAAAAGACAGATTGGAAGTCAATATGTTGGAATTTTCTATAATATTTACATGGATCATATAAGAGAGCCAAAGAAGAGAACACGTGAACTCGTCACTCTCACACACACTCTGGCTAATGTGATTCAAGACTTTGCTTCCGATGCCGGTCAGAGTTTGTCAGTGGCAGGGAGGGACAGAAAGAGAAAGGAAAGCAACACGGAAGAGCAGAAGTTGGAGAATATGCCCTGCTTCTCTTCAAAGTAAAGGATGGAATGTCTGCAATCTCTTAAAACAAATGGATAACTCTTGTGTGGTTGGTAGGGTCGCGAGTAGTTACAAGTGTTTTAAAAAGCAGTTTCACCAGGCTGAGCAGAGCGGTGGCTCTTGCCTTGTAATCCTGGCACTCTGAGAGGTGGAGGTGGGTGGATTGCTTGAGCTCAGGCGTTTGAGACCAACTTGAGCAAGAGGGAGACCCTGTCTCTACTAAAAATAAAAAAATTAGCCAGGCATGGCGGTGCATCCCTCTAGTCCCAGCTACTTGGGAGGCTGAGGCGGGAGGAGCACATGAATGCAGGAGTTCGAGGTTGCTGTGCGCTATGATGATGCTGGAGCATTCTACCCAGGGTGACAGAGTGAGACTCGGGCTCAAACAAAAAGGAGAAAAAGGAATTGCACCATCTGTACCCAAATCTTCCCCCAAACCATATCCTATGGCAAATCAATCTTATTTTTAGAAATTTATCTTAAGAAAATAATTAGACAAATCTGCTAACATGCGTATAAAATGATCTTGATAACAATGATCTTGATCAGAATTAAAAGATTGTAAATGATCTATATAACCAACAAAAATGGAATGGCTAAAATAATACATAGTATTGCACTACAATGAATATTAGCCAATAGTTAAAAATGATAGCGACACTATAAAAAGGGAAGATTACAGAGTAACGTATGGAACAATCCCACTTAAAAAAAAAAAAAAAAAAAAATATATATATATATATATATATTTCATTTACATGAGAGAAACTCTGTAAGTTTACAAAATGAATTGTTACCAGTGATTATATTTGGAAGGTGTGCTAGCTCATAAGTTATTCTGATTCACTTTCTTGGATTTTCTAATAGTTCAATAATGACCATGAGGCATTTAAAATTACTTGAGTAATTTTAAAATGAGAAAAAGTATGTAAGAAATCATTCAATGTGTGTCCACCTTATCCATTTGTCCTGATTACTAACTGCTAATATAGTCACAGCCTTTCTCAAGAATTGATCTAAAGGACTCCTGTATTTGTTAGATATATCATTTCATTACGCATAGATTTTGCTTGTGAAGACATAATTGTTGCCCAATAATTGATGTGCTTCCTAATTTATATAATTTATTAATTACATGATTCTGTAATTTAGGTAACTTATTCATTAGTATAAACACAGTATAATCTAATCACTCTAGAAAGAGGAAAATGTTGGCCGCTTCTTATTTTAGTGTGACTTCTGGGCAAAATAAAGCCAGTGGATATAAAAAATAGGCCATGCATCTCTCTAAACAGAAAAATAATGGATTGTTGCATTCTTCTAAACTACAGAGCAGAAAATACTAGCTTATGTAGCTACCTAAACCCATTAATGGCATAGGGTTTTGGCTGCCTTCTGGCCACCCCATCAATGAACCAACCCCCACCTGAATTTCCTGCCCTAGGAATTCTCCATTGCCAGCAATGAGTTCCCACACCTGTAATAACAATTTACTGTGAATGTTGGACCGCCAGGTAGCTTCTTTCCCCAGAAAACTCCAGACATATAATCTTCCCCCAATGGTTAGACCCATAAATTTGGGGCAGTTAAATTGAGCTGTCTCATTTAGAAGTGAATAATTTCTTGAAAGAAGAAGAATCTGCTCTCTTCCTCTCTCCCCACATCCGATATCCACTCCCTCCTCCAACCTTCTCCAGACTTTCTGACTTTTTCACTTCCTTTCCTGAAGTTTGTCTTTTGAATCAAAATCGTCATTGCAGTTAAAGCTGGGTATACTGAGTTAGAACAAAACAAGAACGTTTTAACTGGCTCTTATAACCTGTCTCAAGAGGATTACAATTTTCAAAATGTCATGGCATCCAAAAATGTGCAGAGTTCAGAAGAAAGGACTCAGTGATAGCTAATAAATAGCATGTGAATTCTGTACCACGTAAGTGAATCCACTTGTATAAATTCGGACTCGAGTTTCAATTTCAGTGGGTGACAACTATGATGGTGGTCAGAATTTGCTAACTGCCTCTGGCTGCCTTCACTCAAATAATTTTCATCCACTTCTAGAAACTTGTCAAGTCACCAAATTCTTTCTTTGACAAATGAGCCAGAAAGGGCAAAATTCTCCTAACCTGCCCGAAGCCTGCTGTTCTGTCTCTCCCAGATATTAAGAGACCGGGAACTGTGCAGTATCAACCATGCGGTTCTGTGCACACGATAATTCTGACAGTGGGAGAGGAAAGCTATTACCAACCAACAACTTTTTGTGTGTGTGTGAAGCCCATAACCCACCTACTTTTTTAGTTATTCCTTTTGTTGCAAATTGGCACAATCGATCACTTAATTGTTGGATAATGTTAGCTTTTAGGTTAAAAACTTCTTGAGTACTCGGGCCAAAGAGTGTTAGAGGTCAGAATGTTGGGAGATTTTGAATCTCCTTGAAATAACTATACCCTTCGAATTATTTTACTTCATTCAAACATTTTCCCATTAGATTTATTGTGGAGTTCCTTAGCAGAACACATCTTACTTTACATTATACAAAGAATATGTTCCTAGAAAGCTAAATTGTAAGGTTAAACCTTAAGAAACTACCATTTTGGGCGGCGCCTGTGGCTCATCGAGTAGGGCGCCAGCACCATATACCAAAGGTGGCGGGTTCAAATCCGGCCTCGGCCGAACTGCAAATAAAAAAAGAAAGAAACTACCATTTTACCAGCTAAACATGATCAGATATTGACAATTTCATATGATTCCATCTAAATATGTGAAAATAATTTTTGTAAGCCAAAATGTTTTTCATTGACTACAGGGAAACCCCTCATAAATGTAACACATAACCATTGAATTTATCCCTCTAGTTACATGTTCTATTTGCTTAAAGAAAGGCATACCTATTGTCTCTGAGAACTATTAATAACGGAAAGGAGAAAAAGAAAGCCAGGGCTGGCCCTCTGTTCAAGTGAGCCTTTTAAGTTCTCACTCCCAGAATGTTCTCAGAATTGCTTTGGAAGAATCCACCCCTTTAGTTGCACTTTTGTTTTGTTTCTCCCAGGAATTTCTCTTTTCTCTCTTACAGGAGTCAGAATTCCAGTGAACTGACCTAAAGAAAAATTAACCAATGTGTGGCTTAGCTCAAAGACTTTAGACTTCCCTCATTTCCCTTTTTCTTTCTGGTCTGCTGACATCCTCCTCTGAACTTCCATCAAACATACAAGGAATTTATTTGTATCCTGAATTGTGCAGAATGTACCCTGACTCTTTAAAATCAGGAGTTTTTTTGTTACCATTTAGTTAATTCTTTTGTACTTAACTGGTCAAAAAAATCATGAATTTTATGTATCTATATGTGTGTTTCTGCACCACCAGCCCACATTTCACTCCCCCAAAGGAAAATGTTTCATAGAATATACACTTTAAATAACCAATAAATGTTAATGTGTTGGCATACAATGCCCAGATGTTCATTTTTATGATTTGAATAAATACTAGAAAAGCAGAACCTAATATAGTCATCTATATCAAGAAAATGACCAGATAATTCCTGTTAACCATTTGCCTGTTAGCTGATTTATGGTAATATCTATTTATTCAACAGTAAGGTCTTGACATTGAAAGATTCATTCTCATAGCTCTAGCAACATGGTGCATTTATTTAAACCACACTTGACTAGTGGTATATAAATAATCTCCCCCAAACCATATTGATTTCCCGAAGGGAATATTAAATGCTAAATAACTTCACAGATTGGAAGCAGTCCTGTCTCTGCCTTCATTTTTGATATAATCAAAAATGATGACATTGTAGCTAGCTTATTTTTAATAATTCACACATTGAGAGCAAAAGAAAATATTACACCATCACAGGGGGGCATGAACTCTGGATTGCAAAGTACATTCTCCTTTCCTTAACAAATGGTAACAGATTAACCACATCATGATGTCTGTCACAGATTAAGAATGTGTCTATTCATAACGGGGCTATAAATTAGCATGGTGTAGTGTTCTCTAGATATCAGATACATGCATAGCACAAAATGTCTGGGAAGAATGTAGCTTACATGTCTTTCATTAATCCTCGCTAATTTGGTTTTCGAGATAGAGTCTCACTTTATTGCCCTGGGTAGAGTGCCATGGCGTCATAGCTCACAGCAACCTCAAACTCCTGGGCTCAAGGAATCCTCTTGCCCCAGCCTCCTGAGTAGCTGGGACTATGCCCAGCTAGATTTTTCCATTTTGGGTAGAGATAGGGTCTCATTTCTTGCTCAGGCTGGTCTTCCTGAGCTCAAGCAATCCACCCACCTCAGCCTCCCAGAGTGCTGGGATTGCAGACATGAGCCACTGCACCTGACCCTCACTAAATATTTCTCTTTTTTTCTTTCTTTTTTTTTTTTTTTTTGGCAGGGGCTGAGTTTTAACCTGCCACCCTCAGTATATGGGGCCAGCATCCTACTCCTTGAGCCACAGGCGCCGCCCCCCTCACTAAATATTTCTGAAGTATATAATATCCTGGTTTTATAAATCATAAAATTAGAAAATGTTTAGCTTCTGGCCAGTGAAAATTATTTTGACCATATTGGCAAAGTATAGCTAAATGTTCACTGAACAGTTCTCCCTTCCTTCTTGAGTGCACGAGTGGACTCCATTTCCCATCTTCCTTTGTAGTTAGTGGTAGTCATGTGACTGAGTTCTTACCGATGGAATACCAGAATTCTAGCATTTGCAATCCCCACACTCTCCCTTTTCCGCAATGAAGGCAAGAACTTCAAGTACCTTAGGGAAAATTGAGCTATAAGATGGTTGAACATGGGTCTCTGTGTAGAGGGGATCTCCCAGAAGCCCTGAAAAACTGAGATCATCCAAGTGGGGCTGTTGTGTGAACAAGAAATTAATTCTTTTCTTTGTGTAAATTTTGTATGACGAACAGTTAACAAACCAGGACTGATAACACCATGAAGCTGAAAATACTATGATAAAGCGGGAAATGCTGAACCTAGCAACCCTTGCTTTTAGTCTCCCCAAATTCCATGCCGTCCTCACCTACCCAATTAGAGTACTATAATTAGCTCCAACTATGAGTTGCTATGGCTTTATAATCCTTTAATTTTTTGAAAGTATAGTAATTTCTGGTCCACCCTGTTTCAGGTAAGTTGACTATAAAACATAATCTTATCAAAGCCCAAATTTGATCGCCTTCCTCTTCCACACTAGAGATAGTTCCATCAAGAAAGTTTTCAATAAAATCATGTCTGGGTGGCACCTGTGGCTCAATGGACTAAGGTGCTGGCACCATATGCCAGAGATGGCAGTTCAAACCCAGCCCCGGCCAAAAACTGCAAAAAAAGAAAAAAAAAAAGAAGATACAATAAAATCATGTCCAATGTTTTTGTGTGATAGTAGTTACATTTCAGACTCACATTATGGCTATGAATATTATTATTATCATTATTATTTTGAAACTGTATCTTAGATGAGCCCTAGGCTGAGAAGGGTTTCCCTAATTTCTTAGGGGCAAGACTCTCAATATTGTAGTCGTAAGAGCAGTGTTGTCATTTCATTTCCCGAAGAAACATTTAACAGTGTCTGGAGATGAATTGTGACGATGTGGGGCTGGTGAGGGAATTTGCTCTTGACATCTAGTGTGTAGAAATCAGAGATGCTGCTAAACATCCTATAATGCACAGGACAGCCTTTCACAACAAAGAATTGCCCAGCCCCAAATGCCAATAGTACCAAACTCGGGGAACCCTGGGCTAGGTTGTATGCTCTATGTGTGTCAGAGCCATGTCTGTCTTACTCATCATCACATCCTCAGTAATCCATAAAATGCCTAAAACACAGTGACTATGTACTAAGTAATATTTATTCAGTGAATAAATGGACCGTGCCCCGCCTCATTAGCAAATTGGTCAGTAGGGCCATACTTGGGCAATGGGTAAGGCAGAATTTGGAATATGAACCTTAGCTCTGCAGCTCAGTAGAAATACATTCTTAAGCAAGTGACTACCCTTTGAGGCCTCAGTCTTCTCACCTGTGAATTGGGGATGATATAGTATCATTTTCATGGGGCTGTTGTCATATTTAAATGAGGTATAAATTTTAATGAGTATGCAAAATGCTCATTAATTTTTATTATTACTAAGAAGAAAGGAAGCAGTGTTTCCTGAATTTTTATCATGTGCCAGGCACAGAGTTAAGAATGCACATCATCCATTTAATCTTTTCAACACTATCTATGGAGTAGGACTTTTGAAATAATGCAGGAATCTGGGTTTTAGAGATGTCAAGCCACCTGCCCAAGATCACTCGGCCATTGAGAGGCTCTAACTGCAGTAGGCATACTGGGGGCAACCCAGTTGACTCCCTAGATACAGTCTTCATAGTTGTCTCAATTTTTAAGATGCAAAAAATTAACCCCATAAAACGTACATTGACTTCATAGAAACAAAAAGATTTAATGAAGTCTCCAATTTCCTATTAAAGCTTATCCAACATCCATCTACTACTTAATAAGATTTGGCAAATTAAATATAACATATTTTGGAGTCAAAGCACAATAAAATTAAGGCTGGGTGTGGCAGCTCATGCCCTTAATCCTAGCACTTTGGGAGGATCATTTGATCTCAGGAGTTCCAGACCAGCCTGAGCAAGAGCGAGACCCTGTCTCTACCAAAAAAAATAGAAAAATGATTCAACTGTCATGGCCTGTAGTCCCAGCTAGTAGGGAGGATGAGGCAGGTGGATCACTTGAACCTGGAACTTTGAAGTTGCTGTGAACTAGGCTGATGCCACTGTGCTCTAGCTGGGGTGACAGAGTAAGACTTTGTCTCAAAAAAAAAATAAAAACATAAATAAAATCAGAAAGGAAAGAAGCCTAGGTGATTATGATCTTTTTCTTTTTTCTTCCTTTCTCATTCTTCAATATTTCTCAACTCATCTCCTTTACCGTAATATTTGTCCATACAGTGGCATTTGGAGTCCGTTGTAAGTTTTCCTGATATTTCATATGCTGTATCAGTTTGGTGGAGTTTTGCTGGCTTCCTATCGCAACAATATTTAGAAGAATCTGGGGCCACATAAAGGCTGGGGAGGTGAAGTTACTGATGGGGAGAGGAGCGGGAGGCCATTTTGAAGGTGGCTGTTCCCTTCGACGTGCGGCTAACAACTACACACGGTAGCAAGGCAGTGGTCCCTGAGCTCTCATTGAACTGTATTTTTCTTTAGAAAAAAATTCATAGGGAAATGTTGACCTGTTAATGACATAATAAGTGAAGCTTAAAGCTAAATGCACCTTTAAAATGTCACAATTAAATAGAAGCACTGCGGTCTAAACAGTTAGAAACACTTTATGACCACTTTAAAAAGTGAGGTAACCGATAGGTTACTGTGCCCACTGGACGAGTCACTGGGCGGGGAAAGGAGTTAAGTTCAATGTCTCACTGTGCATTGCTTTTACAGCGTTCATCTACATTTTCTTTTTCTGTAGAACTAACATTATAGGGTTTGGGTACAACAAGCAACAACCAGTCTACCAACTAGAATTATAACAGGTCTCCAAGAATTATTGGGTTTTGTTTTGTTTTGTTTTATTATTTATTTATTTTTGAGACAGGGTCTTGCTCTGTCACCCAGGCTGCTGTACAGTGAGAAGACCATAGCTCACTACAGCCTTGGACTCCTGGGCTCAGGTGATCTACTTCAGCCAGCTATATAGTTTTTTTTTGTAGAGATAGGGAGTCTCACTATGTTGCCCAGGCTGGTCTCAAACTCCTGGCCTCAAGCTATCCTCCACCCTCAGCCTTCCAAAGTGCTGGGATTACAGGTGTGAGCCATCACGCCTAGCTCCAAGAAATATTTTAGCAATAGAATTGTTGTAGTGATTTATGTTGGGATCAATCTCATTCCCATGCATCAGAGCTCAGAGATGAAACCCAACTGGCATTTAGTCAGTATGTATTGATTTTAAAAGGAACTATTTTGAACAATTTAGTCCACTATTTAGTCTTTTGTGTATTTAAAATGAGAAAATTGTAATAGAAGAAAGAATTCAAAGTACCTCTAAAATTCTTAGACCACATTTTATTTTATTTTATGAATTCTCTATTGCTTTTATGTTGTGTTGCAAAAAGGACGTGTTAAACGTTGGCTTTGATGGCTAAAAATATGACTCTAGATATAGTGAACTTAACGACTATCTGCTTATATTTCTCTATTACTTACTGAAAAGGTATGTACTGGTAGCTAAATACCACATTTCATTGTGTGGATATTGCAAACTATACCATTTTAGCAAGAAATACTAATAATACTTAAAGGTTAAAGATGCTGAGAACATGATTTTTGGTTACTTTTCCTTCTGGAATTCCAGCATTCTTTATGCTTACTCCTGGAACCCCGATATAATGACAAGTTTCTAACTAAAATATATTTGTACTAAATTGTTTTATTCATTATATTAGTTAGCTCAGGTTTCCATGACCAAATGCCACAAACTAGCTGGGTTAAACAAGAGAAATTGACTTTTTCACTGTTCTAGAGGTCAGAAATTCAAGATCAAGGTGTCCACCAATTCAGTTTCTGGTGAGGTTCCACTCCTTGGCTCCCTGTGGTCTCATATGACCTTCCCTAGGAGGTCCTCATGGAGAGACAAGGAACTCTTTCTGGTGTCTCTTTTTATAAGGGCTCTAGCCTTGTTGGATCAGAACCCCATTCTCATGTCTTCATTTAACCTGAATTACTTTATAAAGGCCCTATCTCCAAATACAATCACATTTGGGGTTAGGGCTTCAACATATGATTTGGGGGATAACATAAACATTCAGTCCATAACATTCATTACTTGCAGAAAAGAATAAATTGTTCAATAGAATTTTTGATAACTATCAACTCACTCTCCTGCTGGTTAAATGAACACTAGAAAAGAATTTGCATGGGCACAAACCTGAGTTTACCTTTGAAAAAACACAATGTTATTTGTTCAACTGGCTCGTGGATTCTGGTAATGGTGTGCACTTAAAGGCAAATAAGTAAGATAACTAAACTATGTCTTGCCTTGTAGTGATTTCATTTATTAAAAAGAACTTTTCATATGGATCCTCTTCACTTTATATAATAAAACTGTTCATGAGACTTAGTTTGAAGATGTATCTTTCTGAATAGATTCTCCCCAGTTTTCGAAGACTTGTTGTAATAAACCATCTTCTCACAAAAACAATTTCAACCTAGGACTTTTGACAGCTTTATTTTCTGGCCAGTCAGCTAGGATGAAAATTGAGCTGCCCAAAGAGAGTTGGCAAAATAGTTTACTCGCTGTAATTAAAAAAAGAGAAATTTCTAAACCACAGTCATCTTCAATGCTAATGTGAACAACCAAATGTTATTTCCAGTGGATTTTTTATTTCCTCATTCTTGGCAAGCTGGTATAGCTCTGTGCAGTTGGGAATCAGAGTTTTTCCTTGAGATAGAAATGCTCTTTGTGTTAAAAGCAGAGTGGTATAATTATCTTCTACATTCATTGCACGCATTCACTACAGAAATCTGAATGCAATACTTTTGACTTTGAATGCTTAGCTTTATACCTTTAATATTTCTAAATCATAGCAACTGTTTACTTCTGGCAGAGTATTACATGTGGTCAATGTTATTTGCTCATACAGTTGGAAAATGAATTGATTGTTGAAAAATTTTTCTGAAGTTTGCGCTTTTCTTACACTATATTTTTCTTTACAGCAATAGGTAACTTCATTTTATGATTTTATTTGGTTCTGCTCAATGACACAATGTGGCTTAGGAGACATACCTGACAGATTTTGATACACAGAAAAATGAACGCAAGCATTTGGATTACAGATTCTTACAGATGAACTGCTATAATAAACAACCAAGATCTGGTTGACTATAGTATTAATGTTAGTGTATTACCTTGATAGTGGGCATACAAATAAGTCATTGATAACTTCCAGATGTTGTGCTTTTTAAACTCCTGCTGTATCTCCTCTATTTTTCCCTTCTTTTTTTTAATGGAACAAAATTTAAATTCTGAGCTCCCCAAAGAAACTTTTCCAAGTGCTCAATTTCTAATTTACCAATCACAGAATGGCTTCATTGTGTATTTGGGAAGAGACAATGGAGGTCTCAGGGGGAACTGGGAAACTGGGGGAGGTGGGCTCCTTGTTTTGTCCCCTAAGCATGCTGAAAGGGCGATTGAGCAGACTTTGGCCACTGCCTATTGTGTATATGTCAAAGTCTTTTGAATGACTTCACCATTTTTGCACATCTGCATGGGTCCTACTTACCAGCCTTGAGATGCAGATGGAAGTAAAGTTCTAAATCTGCTCTGGCTGAGATGTAAGCACGAAGGAGGGGATAACACTTCAGCACTAATGGGATTCACACTTTGTTAGAAAACAACCCTGTTGCTCTAACCTTTGCTTGCATCAACAGCGGCTGCTTTAGAATGAGTATTTGCTTTTCCTCCTGCCTGTGAGGTTATATTAATTTCCTTTTCCAGCTTAATGGTCTGCCTGTTTGGATTTTATGTGTTTAAGAAGTGTGTGTGGGGTGGGGGGGATTCCAGCTCTACATTCTCAATAGTTTGTGTCCAGGCTTACAAGTCATTCTTCAGTTATCTAAGGAAATGAAGTTGTGTCTTCACAACTTCAAAGATGTTTTATAGATGGCATTTTAAAAAGTCATGCTAAGGTCTCCCAATTCATTTTTGCCACTTATGTTACTAAAGAACATTACCATTACGCGTGCAGATTTTGCATCATCATACAGTAACAATGACCTGGTAGTTTCATCCAGTCATTTAGTCAAAAATTGATTCTCTTTTAATTCTGTCTATCCAAAGCAAATCCAGTTCTTTCCCTAAAATGTCCCAAAGCCGTGTCTCTCTTTCTTTTCCTTGCTATTACATACAATTGTACCCCTTAATCTAGCATTTGAAATTGTGCTTTCCTAAATGTAAGGAACATTTTGCAAATTTCTTTTTACCTTATCTTACATACTCATATTTTACACAGAACATGAGATACACATACATTAAATGTAAGGAAAATTATAACAATTTTTTGCTACATTACAGGATAACTTTACCTATCAACTGCATTTCAGTAAACCTTAATGTACTGGGCTGGCCACTTTCTCTAGTCTGCATATTATTGTCTATCTAAACACTGTGCTGTGGCCAGGTAGGTATAGTGGCTCACGCCTGTAATCCTAGCACTCTAGCAGGCTGAGGCAGGTGGATTGCCTGAGTTCCGGAGTTTGAGACTAGCCTGAGCAAGAGCAAGACCTTGTTTCTGAAAAATATAGCCAGGGGTTGTTAGCTACTGGGGAGACTGAGGCAAGAGGATCACTTGAGCCCAAGAGTTTGAGGTTGCTGTGAGCTAGGACGCCATGGCACTCTACCCAAGGGCGACTGAGTGAGACTGTCTCAAAAATTTTTTAAATAAAATAAACACTGTGATGTGAAAATATCTAAGCGATGTTTTAACATGTTCAAAGAGTAAATATGTGATCATCTGCCTTATATACTCTGTGATGTCTAGAAATTTATTTTGCCTCACAGAGACTGAGGGTGGCACCAACAAGAATTACAACATAATTCTTCAGGAAGAAGGAGCAAACTCGAATGACTGCTCTGGGGAAAGACCAGCCACTTCTACCAAAAAAGCGCCCCAGAAAACAAGTAATGAGTCCAATGAGAACCTCCATATAAAAGTCATAGGGCTAAAGCTCCAAGCTGCAGCCTTTCGTTTTCAATGAAACTGCTTCTCGAAAGGACAACTCTTTGTAGAGGATTAGGGGAAAGTCGCCCAGAGAGTTAGTTATCTAGTGAAAGTTAGAGCTGGTGAGGCCAGCTAATGGAATAAAAAATGTTTATAAAGTTTATTCTAGATAGGAGATATCAGTCCCATTTATTTGCACAATTGCAGCACATCCTGTTAATTTGGTCTGGCGTACATCAAACCTGGAGGACCCTTCCAAGTGCCAACATCAGAGAGTACACATTTGATAGTAAGGTAGGCTGAATTGAGGAGAAAAATTTCCTTTTTGCTCTAACCTATTAGGTTCAGTGACTGCGGTCTTCCAAAATCAACTTGACAAAAGCCAGATTAACAGAAAAAAAAAGTTTATTTTATATGTGTACTGGGGCCCTTGCAGAAATAGTCAAAACCCCAGAGAGGCAGTCAGATGCAGAGGATTATATACTATTTTAACCAAGGGCAATACATTTGTGGAAAAGTGACAAGATAAAGGCAAAGTGTTTGGGACTGCAAGTGGTGGTACATGGTGAGAAGATAAATATATGGAGAAACAAATGGAAGATTAGTTTAATAGGTAGTTTATGCAGATTTAAGACCCTAACATCCCAGTGATAAAAGTTATCTCCTTTGTTAGTACGGGAGAAAAGGCAGGGGACACCTTCACTAAGGGAAATTTATTACCTGACTTTAGAAAAAATAGGGGGGATGTAAGAGGTTTTGGTGGGGCTGGGTTTGTTTGTTTGTTGTTGCTGCTTTTCAATTGTATTCAGCTCAAAGTATTTCTTATAAGCCTGGCACCTGTAGCACAGTGGTTATGGCACCAGCCACATACACTGAGTCTGGCGGGTTCAAACCCAGCCCAGGCCAGCTAAACGACGATGACAATTGCAACTAAAAAAAAAAAAATTAGCCAGGCATTGTGGCAGGCGCCTGTAGTCCCAGCTACTTGAGAGGCTGAGGCAAGAGAATGGCTTAAACCCAAGAGTTGGAGGTTGCTGTAAACTGTGACACCCTGGCATTCTACCGAGGGTGACATGGTGAAACTGTCTCAAAAAAATAATAATAATAATTCGTATGCCAAAGTGGTATGTCTGCAGGTGGCAAATTCTGATCCCCTTCAATGGGAATAGGATTGTAGAAGTGAGAGAGAAGTGGGAATACTGAGTATGTTGAGCCCTTCAGTACAAAATGATGCCACGTTCTCCCTTCCAAATCACTTTTAGTACAGCATTTAGAATAGCATGCCCGTTTCCATTCAGCCTACCGTCCTATCAAATGTGCACTCTCTACTCAGAACCAAGTGCTTGTCAGGGCATAAGTTGTGCATATAAATGAGATCTGTTTTTGAAAAACAGATGAAGCATCATTTGCATTTTATTTAACTCAAGGGTGAGCATAGGTGGGCGTTATGAGACCCTTTCATTTCTCTGTTTCTTCTGGATGGTTGCAGGGATGGGGGCTAGTGTCACCACATCAGAATTTCAACATGTATAAATGGTCCCTTCAGACCGTGGCTGAAATCTCAGCCTATGTGATGGGGTCAATGAGCAGTAGAAAAAATGCTCTCTATTTGCTAGAGAAATTGCTAGAAAAAAAAAATTTTTTTTTTTTTTTTTGCAGTTTTTGGTAGGGGCTGGGTTTGAACCCGCTACCTCCCATGTATGGGGCTGGCACCCTACTTTGAGCCACAGGCGCCGCCTGAGAAATCGCTAGAAAATTTTAAGAGACACACAGATAAGGATATGAGGGGTAAGAAGTAACTGAGGAAACCCACGTTAATACATTGAAGTCTATATCTCTATAAATATATCTCTATAAATTTCAAAGAGTTGCACAGTGGTTGTCAATAGAGTAAGGGATGGGGGTAATTCTACCCCGAGGGGATATTTGACAAAGTCCGGACACATTTTTGGTTGTCACCCTGGAATGTAGGGGATGCTACCGGCAATTAATGGCTAAAAGCCAGAGATGCTGAAGAATATTCTATAATGCACAGGCCAGCCCCATGTCAATAGTGCCTCAGTGGAGAAACCCTGTTTTCAATCAGTGTGCACCACATATCAACGCACAGCCGCCCCCTGCCTCCCAACCATGGCTCCAAAAACAAACCACCACTGGCAAGACACCCGCAGACAACACACCAGATATTTTAAGAGACCAAAACCTTCAATCAATTCATAAGAATCTTATGGGTTTTTAAATAACCGCACTGAGTCAGGAGTAGAGATATTTGAGCTTTTCTTTTTTATTAGACTCATTATAGTAGATTTTTCATGGAAAAAAGTCATCAGTGATAAGTGCACACAGGCAATCATGTATAAATCATCTCCTTTTCTCCTTATTTTGAAGGCGCCTGCTAATTGAGAGACACTTCTCATCCTCCAGTTTTTCTGTTCCAAGCTTTTATTGGTTTCTTTCAATATTTCTTTTGGTTTTGTTTGGATTAATCTGAGTTCAGGGAACATCCTCTGAGGCTTTCTGAGATCCAGTCCTTTGAATGTTGATCCATGGATGGATGATTAAAGAGCCATTAAGAACTGGCAGTGGTGTCCTTTTGTAAAATACAGTCAGCATTTTCACCCACTGAGAGGAGCCCTGTGAATCCTTTGTTTCTACTTCTTGGAAGAACTGGCAGATTTTTGTAACTGAAAACTAAAACCCCCTGGTAGATTTCTGAAGAAAAGGGGGTCGCCAATCTCCCAACTCTTTTATAAATAGGGAAAGAATACCAGGATCCTAGGGGTGTTTCTGCACCCTATCCGTCCTGAAATGGAGAAGAGAGGGTAGCCAATGTATAAGAAAGCAAAGATTTCTTTTTTTTTTGTCATAATTTTTTTTTGATTTTTATTAAATCATAATTGTGTACATTGGTGCAATCATGGGGCACAATGTGCTGACTTCATATACAATCTGAAATATTTTCATTGAACCATTTAATATAGCCTTCATGGCCTTTTAATCACTATATGAAGACATTTATATTCTACATTTAGTAATTTTCACTTGTACCCTTGTAAGATGCACCGTAAGTGTGATCTCACCAATTACCCTCCCTCCACCCATCCTCCCCCCTCCCCTCCCCTCCCTTGCCCCCCTCCCCATTTCTTGTGCTATAACTGGGTTTTAGCCTTCATATGAAAGCTA
>CAUYRH010163549.1:0-57918 GCA_963574655.1 Perodicticus potto | reverse complement strand
ATCAAACTGATTAACATAGCCTTCCTGGCAATTTCTCCGTTATTATATGAAGACATTTGTATTCTGCATTTAGCAAGGTTCGCCTGTACCCTTCTAAGATGCACCGTAGGTGTGGCCCCACCAATTACCCTCCCTCCGCCCTAACCTCCCCCCTCCCCTCCCTACCCTTTGCCCCATTCCCCAAATTCTTGTGTTATAGTTGGGTTATACCCTTCATACCACAGCTATAAATTAGCTTCATAGTAGGGCTGAGTACATTGGATACTTTTTCTTCCATTCTTGAGATACTTTGCTAAGAAGAATATGGAAATGTAACAATTTTGTGGGGCGGCGCCTGTGGTTCATCGAGTGGAGCGCCGGCCCCCTATACCGAAGGTGGCGGGTTCAAACCCGGCCTTGGCCGAACTGCAACACAGAAAAATAGACAGGCATTGTGGCGGGCGCCTGTAGTCCCAGCTACTCCGGAGGCTGAGGCAAGAGAATCGCCTAGGCCCAGGAGTTGGAGGTTGCTGTGAGCTGTGTGATGCCACGGCACTCTACCGAGGACGACAAAATGAGACTCTGTCTTGGGGGGGTGAGGAAGAAACGTAACAATTTTGTTAGAGTACATTTAAGAGTAAACCTTTCATCATTACTTTCTTTTTATTTAATAACAGCTTTATTGAGACATAATTCACATGCTATTATATTTTAAAATTTTTTGGTGGGCACCCATGAGCCCTTTGACATGTTGATTTCCTTTCCCTAGGATAAACCTGTTTCATTATGAATATAAAACTGTTTTCTTGTTTGGGGTTTTTTGTTTTTTTTTTTGAGACGAAGTCTCAAGCTGTCACCCTGGGTAGAGTGCCAGCGTGTCATCATAGCTCACAGCAACCTCCAACTCTTGGACTCAAGCAATCCTCTCATCTCAATTTTCTATTTTTAGTAGAGACAAGGTCTCACTCTTGTTCAGGCTGGTCTTGAACTCCTGAGCTCAAGCAATCTACCTGCCTTAGCTTCTCAAAGTGCTAGGATTCAGGAATGAGCCACTGTGCCTGGCCTATATATATTGTTAATTTTTATTATTATTATTTTTGGAGATAGAGTCTCACTTTGTCACCCTGGGTAGAGTGCCGTGGTGTTATAGCTCTCAGAAACCTCAAACTCTTTAGGCTATTCCTTTTCCATGTGCTCAAGTTTTCCTTTAGAAATTGCAGTACATGGAGTTTTAGGCTATTCTCTAATACCATCTTTAATTCATTCTCTATTTTAGTGAACTCTCTCCCACTCCAAACCAGCAATATTTGTTCACTTCCAAAAACTATTTTTATTCTCAGATGGTTCCTTTTCCTTGCTTGCCTTTCTTGATTTTCTCAACACAACAACACAAAAATGCCTCAATTTTCAATGAGAATACATGTGAGGAATTTTCAGAGCTTTTTAAAAAAACTTAATTATTCTTACAGAGTCTGTTTCAAAGGGACCCAACTGCTATGACTGCTCACACAAGTATCCTTTTCTAAAGCCAAGTTTTCCACATCTGGTGAGTTTTCCCTATTTGCTTACTCATATAGACTCTACATGTAACCAGATTTGAGAACGTTCTATCAAAAATGCTGTGGGTCTTTTATACTCTGACAAAAGGGGAGGAAAAAGTGAGTGCAGCTTAAAGATTATTCTCCTCTCGGGAGGTGCCTGTGGCTCAAAGGAGTAGGGCGCCGGCCCCATATGCTGGAGGTGGTGGGTTCAAATCCAGCCCCGGCCAAAAACCGCATTAAAAAAAAAAAAAAAAAGATTACTCTTCTCTCTATGTCTACCACTGTGAACCACAGCCAGCTAACAGGGTCCCTTCTGCAGTTGGCCTGACCTTGCCAAGAGTCATCCAGATAAGAGCTGTGAGCCACTGGGCAGGTATGTGTTTGTGCTCTGAGTAGTAGAATCCCTCCTCTAGTACCTGAGTAATTGCCAGAGGCTCCAGGAATTACAAAATAAGCTCCCCCTCTCTTCTGCAACTACGTTGGAGTTTGCCTAGGTCTACTCTTGCTAGTAAGCTCGGGGGCATCAGTGAGCACAGGTCAGAGGCCCTCCATTTACTGCCCAGGCATGGTCTCCCTCAGCATGAGATGAATGCCAAGTTAACAGGTCTTGCTGGAAGTAAGTTTTATTAAGCTAGGCATTTTCATGGCACCATTTCCTAGCTGCAGGGATGGAGGACATTTCCCATTAAATTCATCTGGACACTTTAGAGCAGATAGAATTGGTGTGGGATGGTGGATGTGGTGGTGACCATGAGGAGTTTCCCACGTAAGTTCAGGTCAGCCCATCTGACATATCCTGTGCTGCCTATTGCAGCCACACTGCTTCTCTTCTCTTTTGTTCACTGGCTCCATCTTGGAACATGCTTTACAGTCTCCACACTCTCCCGGTTTCCTCAACAGGCTCCTATTCTCTCCCCAGGTTTTTGCCAGGTTTACCTTTCAGCCGTCCTCTCCTCTCATTCTAACAGTGCCTGGGCAATCTCATCCACTTCTTGGCTCTGTCATCTATAAAAGTGGTTCTCAAACTTCCTCCCCTGAATATTGATAACACAGGGAAACTCCCATCAGTAACATCTCTTTAGACACAGCCATTCTCAACTACAGGGACATCCTGAAATCTCACAAGCAACATTTAGACCTTGCAGAAGCATTTCTCCTGCCCAGAGACAGCTGTCTATTCCATCTCTAGTGAAACGCATCATTATCCACTGAGTTGTCCACCCCCAAAGCCCGTAAATAAATCATCACTGCTAGACTTGAGGACCAAGAGTGTCTATCCTTCCTACCCACATATTAACAGAAGGCCTAACACACAGCAGCCCATCAATAGGTACAAAAGGAATGAATTCAATGCTTAAATTCTGTGATTTTTCCATTGATATCTTTTTAATTCATCCACTTCTTCTCATCTATAGTACCAGTACTTTAGTTTACATCATCACCATTGCTTCCCAGGCTCCAATCCTGCTTCCTCCAACTCACTTCCAAGCTACTCTCACAGTTAGCCTTTTTTAGTTAAAGATCAGTTCTTATTATCCCTCAATTTAAGGCCCTTTAAAATCAAATCCAAATGTCTCAACATGACACACAAGTCTAATTCTTTCTTGACTTCATATGAAGCATTCTTTCTAGTTGGGAGAATGACTCAGACCCTATTAGGAGAATTTCCTGATGCCCTAAAGCTGAATTAAGTATTAGTCTGACATGCTACCCAAAGCATCCTGTACTGCCACACTACTCAATCTATTCTATACTGTAACTGTCTCTTTGCTTTTCCTCAGCTACGTTGTACATTTTCATGGGTGGGCCTGTGCCTTTTCACTGCATCTCAGTGCCCTGTGTGGTTCCTGGCACAGAGCAGGCATTCAGTGAGTGTCTATCTGGTGAATGGATATATTTTCAAATTCAGGTTCAGTATCCCTAATCTGAAGAAACAAAATCTAAAGTGCTCTAAAATCTGAAATTTTTTGAGTAAATCCAAAATGATGCTCAAAGGAAGTGCTAATCAGAGCATTGTGGATTTCAGATTTTCAGATGAGGAATGCTCAACCGGCAAAAAATAATGCAAATATTCCAAACTCTGAAAAAAATCTGAAATCCGAAACATTTCCGTATTTCCAGGAAACATGGAGGGAGGTGGTAACTTTGGAATTCCATCCTGGGACAGGGATCTAAGACCAGCTGGGGACCCACAAACAGGCATCATGGCTTCAGGAACACCATGAAATTGTCCCCAACATTTTATATTTATATCTATCTTTTCAAAGACAATTTTTAGGATGTGAAAAGAGTCAAATAATCCTAAAAAAGTAAGAAATATTACTATTGGAGTATAGTTAGTTAGAAAGGAATATGCTAATGCATGTCACCTACTGGGGAAACCAAACACAGTACACAACACACCCCCACAGGGATTTACCTGATGATATCAGGCCTTATGGTAAAATTTAAAAGGAGTAAAATTAAAAGAGTTAGGGGACCGTAGGAAAACTGAAGAAAAACAGACGATAGCAGAAAAAGCACTTAGAAAGGCAGAAGAGAGGGAGAGGAGTAACTGCTGCCTGCTCTGGCATTTCATGAGGTCCTTGTGCAGCCAAGGTATGAGGTTGGCTTCACCACAAAGGATGTCAGTGTCTGAAGAAGGCAGTATAATTTTGAAATTGCGAATTTTAGCTTGCCCTAACGCTGCCCAACTTCAGGACTGTTCTGTACCACAATCAATTTGTCTTTTCAATTCAGTTCAGTGAATCCCTGTCTAGACCTTGCTTGACCTTCAACCTAAGGAAAGACAAAAGAAAAAGGCAGACAGTGGCCTCAGCTTAAACAGGGACAGACAGGGATCAGAGCCAGCCCACGCTCCTTACTTCTGAGCTTACAATCTTTCTCTGGCTCACCCTACTCTTTTGTATTTATTTACAGTAACTTTACGTACTTTCCTATTTGCAGGAATCTGGATACCATATCATGCACTTTGGAAAAATAAAAAAACGTATGGAAGATTTAAAAGATACAGGTAGTTTTCAGAATTCTAGTTATATTTTTATAAATATTGACTATGTTCATCCGCTTATCATGGTCGGGCCGGGACCAGCCAGGTCTCCCGCCCAGTTTTTATTTATTGTCCAGACGCAGACCGCTGAGCAATCCTGCTTGGGAACAATTACCTTTAGGTGCCTGAGGGCTATTCGCCTTAGCAGAAGGGAGAGAGAGAAAGCAACAGTCTTCAAGGGAGAGAAACAGTCTCAATAGGAAAGTAAATCTTAGCAGTCTTCTTGGACAGCCACAGGGTAGACACCCTGCGGGCAGGAGACGCGAGAGAGTCAGAGTGAGCTAGTCTATAAAGGAATGTGCGCACAGGATTCCCAACTGCCTACTCCTGCAGCTTCTTAGAGAGTAATCCCGTGGCTACCTGCACCACAGGTGTAGAGACTGCCAATCCCTGATGTTCTCATCTCGCGAGCTCTCCTGTCTAGGTGAGCTGAATCCCTTCCCCATGCCCTTACCACCAAGGTGTTATATTACCGAGCTGTTACAGGTGTTTCTTATAATTACATAGTATTTTGAGCTTAACTCTCACTTCACCTTACCCACAAAGTGATATCATCTGCTACATACCATTAATCAAACATTCAGTGAAGGAAGGGAATATGATATACATATTCCCAGAGGGTCTCACTCTGTTGCCCAGGCTGGAATGCAGTGGTGTGATCATAGCTCAGTGCAACCTCCAGCTCCCAGGCTCAAGCAATCCTTCTGATCCAGCTTCTCAAGTAGCTGGGACAACAGACATATACCACCATGCCTGGTTAATTTTTAAATTTTTTTATAGAGATGGAGTCTCGCTATGTTGCTCAGGCTGGTCCTGAATTCCTGGCTTCAAAAGATCCTCCCACGTGATTCTCCCAAAGTGTTAGGATTACAGGTGTGAGCCGCTGCCTGGCCTAATTTTTTAAGTTTTTATATCAGCACATAAGATATAATGCTGCCTGGTTTGCTTTAGAAATGCTAACGTTTGTATCATAAGATGCTGTTACTCATCCACTAAGGTAGAACAAATACTTTTTTCTCCTCAGAAATGGTGATGGGCTTAATTTTGAGCATTTTAATGCTACCTAGCCTAACTTCCATTATTATGGAGCTTACACACAACTACTGATCTTACATCCAAGAATTCTCTAGCTGGGAAACCAATCTAATACCCATGGAGATGAAACTGGACCTTCTTCCTCATTAGCATTATCTTTTCTCCAAAAAACAAGAAAAGCCAGAGGTTGGGAAATTTGGCCAAAGGGTAGAATTCACTCACTGTATTAATCAGCATCTAAATAATCACGAATTGTCCATAATTATCTGAATAACAATTCACTCTTGTATCATAAAACTTTAATACACAATACAGGGATGGGAGCCTCATAAACGTAGAATATGTACATATATCATCATACGTATAACTATCCCACAGGGTCTTACTGCAGAACTCCAATTGTGTCGCCATACCTGCCTAATTTTTTTATGTTTTGTAGAGACAGGTCTCGCTATGTTGCCCAGGCTTATCTTGAACTCCTTTCCTCAAGCAATCCTCCCACCTTGGCCTTCCCAAGTGCTCAAATTAAAAACAGGTGGGAGCCACCGCACCTGGTCAGATTTCAGATAAATTTATGGTAAAATTTCATGACTGGTTATTCTGGCTGGGAGTTGGAGGGGAAGAAGGAGGAACACGAAATACAGGGGGGGAAAATGCTGTATAACAAAGTCCCAGCGAATAGTATATTTGACAGACTATTCAATTTTTGTTTTTTAAATTCCAAGATTCACGTAAGAGTTATTATGGGTTTTATCTTATTATCTGCACTAATAACCTTTTTGACAAGAGATTGGTGTTGGTGATTTATTGAAATCTGGTTTATGTTACATTCATAGATAAGCAGAACATACTTTATTTTTTCCCATAACAGTGTGGAAACATGTTATAAGAAAACGTGAAACCCTTTCAAATGCTATTGGGACCGTTTTGAAACAAGAGAGACAGATGAGAATGGAAGAAAAAAATTCTATAACCTCGTTCATTGCCTGTGCCACTTGTGTCCTTATCCTTAATCTTGGCGAACTCACTGTATCCTCCACCTTCTTTAGGTTTCACTGCAGCAAGAGAGACCCAGGTTAGGAGGTGACTTGAGTATGAGGCCAGATCAATGCTGACGATGAGATGAAAGCCCTTAGGTTGTGAAGCCAGAATTAGAAATGAGTTAACAGAGGTTCTTAGCATGTAGCATCTATACTACATATTCCTTCCATTGGAATAAGAATGGAATTTGCAAAACCAATCAAATAATACCCAGAAGAAAGAACAACTGTCACTGACATAATGTTATTTAGTACTTTCTAAGTAGAATGTGCATATTATTCAGAAGTTCATAACATATCATTTCTGGGAAGGACTGTTCTGCTGAAGTGTGAAATGGAAAGGAAATACAGCACGAGACAATGTGAATGGGCATCACCTGGGAAATCCAGGCGTCCACACCAACAGCTGCCCACAAGGTAGTATTTACCTAGATGAGGCAAATACTTGATGAGCCTTGCAGACTGGTACCTAATCTCATTAAACTGGACCCAGGAATGTAGACGCACACTAACAAAACTCACAAGACACTGATGTATTAAAAAAAAAAAAAAAGAATGTAACTTTATTAAGTCACAGTGAACAACAGAAGAATTGGACATGCTGAATGACTGAATGCATCAGCCTGACAGTGAATTATCTCCTTGGGAAGGCAAATTACCAGAGGAAAGCTTAGTGTGTGTGGAAGCAGAGGAAGCGGCGATTGCAGATTCCAGTGAAACATGGCATGAAGCTCTGCAACTCTGTACAACCAGGTTATCCACCTGCCAGGGCCTTGTTAGTAGGAACTGTAACAATTACATTAATAGCTCTTCTTTTTCTCTGTTTTAAAGACCAGGACAATGCCCTTCTGAATGAGGTATGTGTATGTGTAAGATGTCAATATCCTCAATTAGGTTAAAGTCAAATCTTACTTCCTAACGAGTTTTTATGTTTCCTTTTTTTTTTTTTTGGAAGACAGAGTCTTACTTGTGTTGCCCCCTTGGTAAAGTGCCATGGCATCACAGCTCACAGCAACCTCAAGCTCTTGGGCTCAAGTGGTCTTCTTGCTTCAGCCTCCTGAGTAGCTGGGACTTAAAGGCACCTGCCACAATGCCTGGCTAGTTTTAGAGATGGGGTCTCGCCCTCAGTTTAATTTTCAGAGGATAATTTCATGTCCCTGCTTGCCTACAGTTCCACAAAGTGGTGGTTAAATTCAAATCAACCTGTATTGACTGTGCCAACTTTAGGTTCACTGCTGCGCCAGGTATAAAACAATATTCAAAAGTGTTACAAGAGCCTTGAAGGAAATGTATCTACTGGGTGCTTACAGTCCTTTGTCCTCAAGATACACTTACTCATTCATTTTTCACTAATACTTATAGACCCTCTTCTATGTGCCAGAACTTATAAGGTACAAGAAGCATAAAAATAAACATGACGGTCTCATTCCTTTTACAGCCTCTACTCTAACAAAGGAGCAAGATATACTAAAAAAAAAGTTACTGTCCCAAGTGGTATGGAGCATGGTGGAGGGGATCCTTTTTGTATCTGTGGGCAGAGGCAGAAGTCAGATCTTTTTTAAAATCTGATTTTTAAAAAGTAGTAAATAATCATGATTATTTTAAAAGTGTAATTACAGTGGTATTAAGTAAAAAGTCTGGGTTCCTCCATACTCCTTCCCCATACCTTTTCTATCTTCCAGGGATTCCCTCACTTAGTAGTTTGGTGAGTACTTACAGATCTTTTTCTGTGTGTATGAAACACACATGAGAACTTTTCCATTTCTCACACACACATATTTGTATATTTATGTAAACATAAATTTATATAATGGTGTAAAATTTATTTATTACATACTATTTACATATAATACATATATGTGTGTGCGATCACATTCTCTATATATTGTTTTGTAGCTTGTCCTTTTACATTTAATTCCTTGTTGTAAATTATAACATTTAGATAGAAAAGTACAAAATATACATGCTCAGTTTAGAAAATAATTATCTCATATAACTACCACCAGAAAATTCTGAATATGCCAGAAATTTCCTGCTCCCAACACCCACAAATTACTGGGCTGAATTTTACATTAGTCATTTCCAAGCTTTCTTTATAGTTTTACACCTGCAAGGGAGAAAAAGTTCATGGTCTGGCAAATACCCTTAGGGCAAAAACAGCTTCAGTTCTCTAGTCTCTCTGGACTCTTCACTTGCCTTTACATTTCAGCCTTTAATTCCTTATCTTTTCAGCTCTTTGCTGCTCTGAGGATTTTTCTTTTTACGTATTTAACAGTTTCAATTATTTTTTAACAAAGAATTGATTGTTCAAATGACCTAATTGCCATATTTCCAGGGACAGAAACCTGTGTCATTTGACTAAATTTCTTTCTTGTGTTACTGCCATATGTAAAAATGTGGATTCTTACCCACTAAATCATACCTCATGAGGGATTATGAAGGGCAAGCTTCACTTATTTGCCACAGTACAAATAGTGAAATATGCCGTAAGTGCACAAGGAATGAAGAATAAAGGCAGGAAAAGGAAAATGAGTATGTAACTACTCCTGCCCTTGAGGATTTTCCATTTTCTTAAAATAATCTAACACGAAACAACCTGAGGCAAGAGGTATATTTAAATGTAATCATAGTCACTGACATGGAAAGATTTCTGAGATATAGTATTGTGAAATTAAGACAAAAGGTGCAGAGGGGCGGCGTCTGTGGCTCAGTGGGTAGGGCGCCAGCCCCATACACCGAAGGTGGCAGGTTCAAACCCGGCCTTGGCCGAACTGCAAAACAGAAAAATAGCCAGACGTTGTGGCAGGCGCCTGTAGTCCCAGCTACTCAGGAGGCTGAGGCAAGAGAATCGCCTAAGCCCTGGAGTTGGAGGTTGCTGTGAGCTATGTGACGCCACGGCACTCCACCGAGGGCGAAAAAGTGAGACTCTGTCTCTACAAAATAAATAAATACATAAATAAATAAAGGTGCAGAAGTGGTCTGTCTGTATCAACTATGTATCTGTCTCCATCTCCAGCTGTGTGCACAGAATGACACGTAACAGCGGTTACAGCTCTGAGTTAGGGCTGTGAAGCCAGAAGAGTTTTACCTTTTCCTTTTCAAATATTCTAAATAGTATTTTTACAACAAGTATATATTACTTTTGTAGTTAGAAAAAACCAAATTAAAAATATATACACAAAGGGAATTATAAATGACAAAGGAAACTGAGAAAAGAGACAGGAAGACAGAAATTTTGGGGGCAAGTTTCTTAGAAAAATGGGGCTTGAAATGGGCCCTGGAGGACTGGCAGAGTTTAAATTAGAAGAAGAGGTGGTGGAGGTGGGGGAGTGGGTTAGGTGGACAAGACTTGTGTTTGGAGTAGACTTTAGGAAAGAAAGGAAAATGGGATCTGAAGAGGGTCATTAGGAAGTACACCTGGCTAAAGTTGACTCCAAGAATGTGAAGTGAGTGATGATTAAAAAGATGTAATAGAAGTCCGGGTGCGGTGGCTCACGCCTATAATCCTAGCGCTCTGGGAGGCCAAGGTGGGTGGATTGCTTGAGCTCACATGTTCGAGACCAGTCTGAGCCAGATGCGAGACCCCCTCTCTAAAAATATCCAGGCACTATTGCGGGCGCCTGTAGCCCCAGCCACCGGGAAGGCTGAAGAAAGAGAATCGCTTAAGCTGATGAGTTTGAGGTTGCTGTGAGCTGTGCTGCCAAAGCACTCTACCAATGGCGACAAAGTGGGACTCTGTCTCAAAAAAAAAAAAAAAAAAGATTGTAATAGAGCCATCGGAGAAAAATGTGGAATACCATCAATATTAAGAGATTATAACTGGTTTGATGGGAAATAGAAGTCATTACAAGATAGTAATATAAGACAACACGAACCTCATGGATCGACAAAAGGTACAATTACTTTTCAAAAATTTGAACCTAGTGGAGTATTTTGCAGAGAATGAGATAAAATGTGAAAATCTCAGGTAATATGCAAGTAATTATAGGTTTTATTAAGTTATTATATTAAAATTACATTTTAGGGAGATGACCTTGGCATTCTTGCATGGAATATATTACAGGGAAAAAAAACTCCGAGTAGGGAGACCGCTTAGCCGTATATTTGAAAAAGCTGGCCCAGTTTTCACAGTCTAAAAAACATGAATAACCATTCTACCTCAGGGGATTATTCTAAGGATCAAATGTACACAAAACGGTACAACCAAAATATTTTAGTTAATTTCTTCTCAATGGCTAGTATAATCCAGATGAATGTTGATAAAAATCAGAACTGATGCCCTAGTTATGGGAGTGAAAAGGATAAAGCTAAGAAATTGATCTTAATAAATAAATAATGAATAGGGATCTGTTTATTGGGTGCAGGGAATTAAAGGGGTAAAGGTGAAGATGTCTCAGTTTCCAGCAGGGGAGACTCGTAGAACGTAGAACGGTGATGTCTCTGACAAGAACTGACTCACATCTGATCCACAAGACAGTCTTTCACCCCTAATCTCTCTGTTACCCTCCTCCACCCCTAACCCACAACCCTCTCCACTGGGATATAGGAACATCCTTGTATTAAAGCAAAAATGGCTTCATATATTTTAAAATAAAAGTATAGTTACATTCATTTCATTCTGGAAAAAAGTTCCAAGAATGCTTAAAAACTTTAAAATAATTGAGACATGTAAAATTACTGCCTATTCAATACTGCAGGAGGCAAAACTTAGCAATACCTTGTTAAAAATAAAAATATTTAACATAGGACTTTAAGGGAAAAAAATCTACATAAATATTTGACAGATTTAAACATACTTAGGATTTTAAATTTGCATCTGTTTCACGTAAGAGCCAAGATCACAAAACTATGAAAACTAAAATAGAACAATAAAAACAAACCACATAAGTGGTTCTGATTTACTGTGCTTTTAAAATTCTTCCCTTCCAAGTGGATTCTGACTTCTAAGTTCCACCTCAGGATGGAGTCACGGAGCCAGCTTTATTACAGCTTTACATTATTGAAAAGTCTCAGATACGCATCCTATGTTGCCTAGCTGGAGGTCAAAATGTTTGGGGACTATTATGGGATAAAACACAAAAACTCGGACAGCGGCAAAGTGATGTGCCACACTTCAGACTCCTCAATTCTTGGTAAGGTCACATCCCCGCAGAAGCTGACACAGTTGGCAATTGCATAACTCAGCCTCTAAAACTAGTTACAACTCTGGAATGTGACCATTCTTTTGCAATGGAGTTGGTCACCGTCATATGAAAATATTGAGAAATAAAATATCTTGTTTACCTGCTAGCTTCTGTCAGAGAATAACTCATTTATATAACAGTCCTTTAGTCTAAACTATCAACCTACCTTTTTCAGTCCTTATTAGATTTTTAAAAGAATGTTAAGAATATTTCTACATACTTGAAAAGTTACCACAAGCAAAAAAATACAGCTTTGCTTTAATAACATGGGAAAGAAGTGAGAGAGCGTCCATATGAAATGAAGCTAGCTGTGAGGAGCTAACTGCCAGAGCTGGGGGTGAGTACACAGAAGTCTACGCTCTGCTGCACCTACAATAAAAATGGGCACCTCTTCCTAATGTTTCACGATTGTCTCCTAACTCTACACTTAAAGAGAAACATCACAGTACTATTAAATACTACTACAACAAATGTGTCATCTTTAGAGCACTGAGTTAAGATTTTAAGAATTCCTGAGGCTTATTTGCTCACCAATAACAAAAATTATGCCAGACAATAATCCTTATTATGTGCACCGTTCTTAGCTCTGTAGAAAGCATGTTCATGTCTATTATCGCCACCAATCTTCAAGAAAACATTGTGAGAAATATGGATAACACGCTAATTTATGAAAATTATGAGGCTCAGAGGAGTTTGGTGACTTTCATTTTCCTCATTCATTCATTCACCTACACTTACCGGGTAGCACCTACTATGTGCTAGGCAGGTCTGTCCTAGGTATCAAAAACAGACAAAGAAAACATGATTATGGTTCCTTTCTTTCAAGTATTGTATTGTGTAATTATGCACAAATTCATAAACTGATAATTTACATGATGACATGATCCATGCTACAATTATATGTTTTTCAATTTTTTTTTACTATGATCTACAGTAAGAAACACATTTCACCTTATAACACAGAATGTGCAAATATATGTTTAAGTGAAACAAAACCTTTATGAAATAATACTTTTCTCATGCGTCATACACACTGGTATTTTCTAATTTAATCTACTCAATATCTTTTTTTTTTTAATAAAATAATGGTCACAACCTTTTACACTGATTTCATTATTCTCCAGTGGACTGTGACCTATAATGTGCAAAAGTGCTATGATGAGTAAGAAAAATTCTGCGGTAACACAACGGAAACACAAACTCTGTTCCAGGGGCTGAGGACAGGCTTGAAAGAGGTTGGTCTCTGAACACTTGTGAATATTAAAGTGGCAGAACTAGAACAAAGGCCTTTAGATGCTTTAATTATCATTTTTCTCTGGCAATACATTAGCCAAATCCAAAGCAACAACAGACTGTGAACTCACTGATAAGCTATGGAAACAGGAAACATGTCTTGAAAACATGTCAGCATCACTCACTCACATTTACTGAATCTCCATTATGTGACACAGCATTTCCTGGGTATTAGGTCATCCTACTACCTACAAAGCAACTATAAACGTATTTTAGTAATATTCATGTAATTAATGCTTCTCTCCTGAGACCATAAGGTTTCTGCTGTGGTTAATAGTCTAAATATTTGTTTTCTCAAAAATTTTATAATATAAAGGATTTATAAAGCAAAAGACCAGGATAATATATTACATATTAGATGTAAAATCAGATACTATAATTTTAATCAGCCACTAATTTATATTGTCCTCTGTTTCAGTGTCTACAAATTTCACTTTGATCTAGGGCAGGTGTACCCACTAGGGAGAGAGCTCGGTAAAGAGCTAGCCCAAGCTGAGCAGTCTTGGTCCTGCACCTCAGGCTGCTGCCCCCTGCTGTCTATGAGAGGGGCAAGATCAGGGAGACTCAGTGATTTTGTTTTGCCATTTCCCCCAAGAGGAATATCTCCATTTTGGGTACTTGTTTGGCAAATCCACTTTACTAAATTGTACCAAAGACTCATTTTCTGAACTTGAACTAGACTAGCAACTTCTTTGTGCTTTACATAAACACTAAGCAATACAAAAAGAAAAGGTGCTTTCTCACATCAGCACATATCACCTTACAAACAGTACTACTATTATTCAGTGAGCATTCACCCCATGCACTGAAGATACTGCTACTGACACTGAACAGAAAATAAACAGGAGGAAATTAATAGGATTTCATGAGCTATAAGGGGACCACAGCTGTTTCTTATTCCAACTTCCCCAAGGGGAAACATTCTTTTGACTATAAATGATAAAAGATTTTGTTGGCTGAAGGTTTAAAAAATAATACTTTTATTTAAAATTCAACTAAAGTTAACCAAAATGAAAACACTAATCCGCATTTGTGCCTTCAGTCATATAACTATAGGGCCTTATTAAATTGAGACGATTCTGGTGAGGCTTTATAAACATTAACTCTAATGGAGGATTGGCCAGAAGGAAATGAGAATTATCCTTTTCAGAAAGTTACTGAAAAGCATAAGCCATTTGTAAAGACATTCTGATGTTTGGATGACAAGTTTGGGCTTGACAACTCAATGTTCAAAAGAAGCCTGAATAGGTCAATAGACTATATAGTCTGCAAGGCTTCAAAAAGATCTTCATGCTGTATACTACACAAAAGATCTATTTTAAGAATACTTACTGTTTAACTTAGAACAGCAACGATAACTTTTGAAAATCTGTAAATACTTAATTATGAATCAAATGATAAAACAATCAACTAAAGATGTGTAGCTTAGCTGGAAATGATACAAAACAGATTCCTGACTTTTTAATTCAGAATTATCCTTATCCAGAAGGTGGAACTAGGGTACAAATACCAGACACTATTTTGAGGATAAGGCCAAATTACATCTACAACATAGGCTCACCACTGTTTTATTTCCTAAAGTCTTTAATCTCACTGCCAACTTTTTTTTTTTCAAGAGACAAAGTCCCAAGTAGCTGAGATTACAGGCACAGTCCACCGTGCCCAGCTAATATTTTATTTTAATTTACATTTTTTGTGGACACAGGTCTGATCTAGAACTCCGGGCTGCAGGAGATCCTCCCGCCTCAGCCTCCCAAAGTGCTGGGATTACAGGCATGAGATACACGCAAGGACTGACTTCCAGCTTTGAAGCATCTTCAAATGTCTGTACTTGTTCGGGTTCCTTACGCTAAGTGTATCTAAAAACCAAAATCTAGTTTTTTTCACCCTTCTCCTTCATTCTTCTTAATCCCTATCGTCTCTAACATGTGTGTGCACAAGAAAATCCACTGGAAGTGAGGTTAAAATATTAAAGGGGGTAAGATTACCAAAAAAGCTGAGACTACTAATGCAATATTAGTAGTCTCTAACAGGGTAACCATTTAGTCGACTAAATGGTTCAGTTGAGTAAATGGTTCCATTCTCCCTTAAAGTCTCCTGTATCTCTCTTTCCCTTTCCATTTCCACCACCACTTCAGTAGTTCAGATTCCCCATGTCTTGCTTGGATTTCTGTGGTAGTCATTTTCTATCTTGTCTGACTTCCTACATCATCTTTTTCCAATTCATCCTTCATTTTGCCACCAGAAGTATCTTTGCTAGTCATATGCAAGCATTCATTAAAAACAAACAAACAACACACACAAAATATTCCCAACACCTTAGTGTAATTTTCAGGGCTTCCTATAATCTTATCTTAACCTGATACAGTGGGGAAAAAAAGCATGGACTTCAGGACTAACTTTCAGTTTTAGTCCTGCCTCTTATAAAAGCTTTGTGACTCTGGAGGATTCACTCAGGCTTTCTGAGCTGCTATTCCTATCTGTGAGTGGCAAGATGAATAGCTCACAAGACTGTTAAGGAGAACTGAATGAGATAAGATACACATGAGAAGGAGCTTAGCACAGAGGCAGGCACACATAGGAATGGATCATCTTGCTGTAGGTTTATCTGCTACCACTGCCCTTGCCTTTGGCTCTCTTTACACCTGCCCACTATTGGCACATTATACCCAAGGCCCCCTCTGGGACACTATACTCTTTCTCTGATATCATATATGCTCTTAGTCCCCTTTGGCTCTAACTGTATTATACCCTCAGCCTTACCCTGTACTGCTTTTGCCAGTGAAACCGTACCCAGGCTTTGAGGCCCAGCTCAAATGTGAACTCTTCCAGGAAGTCTTTCCTTTATTGTGCTGGTCAAAATTCACCAAGTTACCTTTGTGTTTTCCCAGTGCCTTATCTGCAGTTTTACTTTAGTATTTGTTTATTTATTTGTGTTATATTACACACAGGTTACCTGCACTGAACTGTTAGCTTCTCGAAGGCAGAAAGTATGGTTTTCTTATTTTTATTCTCAGCAGTTAACACCTTTATACTGGAAGGAATTTAGTGAATGTCTGCAGATTGAGTAAATAAAAGTACCGAAACATTTTCAAAAGCAATAAAAGTTTACCAAAACAGCCATCACTTACTTCAACTTTTGAAGTAATTTTTAGACAAAAACTTCCGTCAGAAAAACATACCATAATTTTACTTACCTTTACAATGATACATAAACAAAAATAACAAAGAAATGACCTGAAAATTGTGAATTTTCCGAGATCAGACGAGATCGGGCGCGTTCAGGGTGGTATGGCCGTAGAAAATTGTGAATTTTCATACTTAAGCCTCAATGCATAGAACAAGATATTATTTTTAAACTATTAAACTGATTCAAAAATATATGATGTTGTTATCCACTATGTACTAGCAGCAAATATAATACTAAGAGGGCAATGGTTAAAAAAGGAATAAATTAATGGTGCATATATAAAATGGAATATTGAGAATCAATTTAAAGTCATGTTTTCAAATTTTCAAAGAACTCTTACTATACAGAGTGAAGTAATCAGGACACTAAACTGATCCTAATTTTGTAAATATACATTATATAGGAAAAAAACTAAGGAAAAACATAAAATGTTAATATGTGGTTACTGCTGCATCATGGGATTACAGGTGATTCTTATTTTGTCCTCATATTAACTGAATTTTCTATAACATATATTTTTATAGTCAGAAAAGTAATTTAAAAAATTAGATATAAAGAAATTCTAATTAACACTTAATCAAATTTGCAAATAACAAAAAGAGTTTATTAGCAAAGTAGAAGCCTTCCTGATTTTTAACATTCATCACATCTGTACAGACAATAATTAAAAACCAAGAATTAATGCTACAGCTGAGACAAAGATTCTAATAAAAGTTATTCTTAATTCTAAACAGAAAGCAGAGTGTGTAGACATTTGATTTGTTATTTGGCAGGCAGCAAGCTGCAGCTCTGGAGGGGAAGACCCGGCGAGCGTGGCCTGCTCTGAGTTGCAGTCACCCTGTCCACACCTCAGGGACGGTGCCCACACTCTCTCCCTGCTGTCTGAAGCACTGGCGCAGACACTGGCCATAACGCCTCAACTCCATGGCAGGCCCTTTCCAGCTTCTCCTGTCTCTCGGATCTGGAGACCAGATAAGGCCAACATTCATTCTGACTGGAAAGGAACCTAAAAAGTCTGGTTACTGGCAAAGGTTGATTCTGCCGCAGACCCTGAGCAACGGCAGGCGTTTAGACTGTCCTACTCTCTAGTGGACCCTCTGCAAAGGGACAGGGCATTCATGGGGGTTGACTGGGTGGGAGACAAAAAGATGAGGGAGAGGAAGGAGAGAACAAGTTTTGGAGAGCAGTACTGTGAAAGGGCAGAGAAAAGAGGAAACCAAGAGAGAAAGCAGAAACACCCAGAGTGTCAAACAGGGAGGAGTAAGGGGAAGAGAGAAAGTTGGTTCTTCCTTTCCTCTATCTTCCTCCCTATTCTCCCTACCAACTGCACTCCCCTATTCATGCTTACTTCCCTGCTTCCCCATTTGTCCTACTTCCCCCTTCGCTTCATTACCCAAATCATGTTTTTATTCTCATGAGTCACTCCCACTCCCTCTTGGAAAAGTGGCATTCCTTCCCCCAGAAGTCAGGCAGTGGGCCCTCAGGACGAACCTAATCCACAGCAGACCTGAGCTGGCTTCCCAAACTCCCACGGGCTCCCAGATCAACAGAGAGATCTAGACTGATACCAGCTGGAGACAGGAGGGGGCCGGGTGCAAGAAGAGCAGCTGTCCACCTCTCCGCTTTCCATCCCTGGCCACCACGTCCTCACTTGCACTATCTTAGTTACAAAGGATGCACTGTCTTCGATTACGAATGACCCATGTGCACGTCCTATGATTAGAATTCATCATCTGATAATCGTATAGTCACCTTCTTTTCCCGGTGAAGTTTTTAAATGTTATTTTGAAATGCCAGGACTGAACATGTTTAGAAGCAAATCCACACAATGAATGGGCCAGGAGAGTATTAGTTAAAGTCACACGGCCCTCAGGGAAGGAATGCACCGGTTCCGCAGAGCATCATCTTGATTCTTAACACATCAGTTTAACCTGCTAAGTAAAAGCTCAAGATCCAATGCTTGATTCTGGAGGTTTTTGAATAAAATTATATGCGTTCTTTTTTTTGCACATAGATTAAAAGTTGAATTGAATCAAAAGTGTAAATATTTGTCAAATGCTACCTATGTGGACCCTAAGTGGGGGCAACTTTAGACTCAAGATACACTTTAATTAAACTATGAAAAGTCCATTTAGAATTCAGACTTGGAAAATTATTACCTGAAAATGGCAATATGGTTATCTGCAAATGTGTTCATTCTCCAGGTAAGTGTGTTATTTAACACCTCATCAAACAGTATAATTTGTTCAAGCTGCAGTGCTTGAAAACTGTAACAAAATGACCTTGCAGGCAGTATTGTTCAACAAATCAGTATAAAATTAAAAAGGCAATGCCTTATTTAATAAAAACAAATAACACCTCATAGCACAGTGTAGAACAAACAAGCGAACGGGGCCCTCCCTGGAGAAGTTTTCTCACTCACTGACCCTCAGACCCCGAACCTTCCCAGCGTGTGGGCGGCTACAGGACATGCAAACCGGGTGAGCTGAGGGTTTCCACCGCCTCCACCTCTTCTGCAGCTTTCTCAGGATCTTGGATAAAGCCAAGAATGAAACAGGAGCTGCTGAATTCCAAATAACTAAAAAAGAACTGTTGGTTTTGAGATAAATAGAGGAGAAAGGACAGAACGAGCCACAGGATAAAAGGAGACGCACTGCAGTCAACTGAAGGAAAGCTTTACTTTTAGCTGATTTGTTTCCTGGCACTGCCCCATGGTGCCTCTCTGAATGGCAAAGCCCAATACTGGTTTAAGAACCACTTTTAGTCTCTGAGGTAATGTGGAAGAACATTAAGTCCTCAGACTCAGCTCATTTTAGGAATTAGCACATATAGCCTAAGAAAGATAGCCGGATATGTGGTAAATCACTTTCATATTTAGCCCACTCGATGAAGCCACTTTGTTTTAGCAACAAGGACTTAACAAAAGTACTCCAACATAATCACTTATTTTTTAAAAAACTAATGTCCTACAAAAGAGATCACATTATTACTGGTGTACCAACTTCTCACTTTCTCCTACTTCTGAGAGTTCTTTCTTTTTCCCCAACAAAGCCAGTAAACAAGAGGCCATTTACTTAATGGTTAACTCAGGGTATGGGCTCTGCAACCAGATTTCCTGGGTTAGATTCAAGAATATGAAGTCAGGCAAATTGCTCTACCTCTATGAGCCTCAACATCCTCCTCTGTAAAATGGGAACAACATTATCCACCTACCTCATTGCACTTGAATGGAGCTGGGCACAAAGTGAGTGCTCAAGGGAGGCCAATTGTTATTAATTAAAAAAATGTTGCTCTGACTCATCAACCCGTGAAAAAGAATAGAAAGTCAGAAATAAATATATGAATTTATAGTTAATTAATTTTTGACGAAAGTATCAAGAACACACAATGGGGAAAGAACAGTATCTCCAATAAACGGAGGTGGGAAAACTGGACATGCACATGCAGAAGAATGAAACTAGACTGTTATCTCATAACATGTACAAAAATCGACTGAAAATGGATTAAAGACTTAAATGCTTAAAACCTAAAATGTTCTTAACTGTTAAGAACAAAATAGGAAAAGCTCCAAGACTTTGGTCATGGCAATGATTTCCTGGATTTTCCCCTAAAAGCACAGGTGACAAAAGTGAAAACAGACAAATCGACTATACCAAACTAAAAAGCTTCTGCACAGCAAAGGAAAAATACACAGAAACAATTCTGTGTAATTGAAGAAACAATTCATTTGCAAACACCATATCAGCTAATGAGCTAAAAATCCTAAATACATAAGGAACTTAAACAACTCAATAGCAAAACAATCTGATTTAAAAACGGGCAAAGGACCTGAACAGACATTTCTCAAATAAAGACAAGTAAATGGCCAAAAATTGAAGAAAAATTGCTGACCATCTCTAATCATCTGGAAAATGCAAATTAAAAACACAATGAGATATCACCTCACATCTGTGAGAAAGGCTATCAAAAAATAAAATATAACAAATGTTGGTGAGAATGTGAAAAAAAAAAGGAAACCCTTGCACCCTGTTTGTGGGAATGGATATTAGAATAGCCATTATGGAAAACAGTAAAGAGGTTCTTCAACAAACTAAACATAGACCAACCATATGATTTGGCAACACCACTTCTGGGTGTATATCCAAAGGAACTGAAATCAGTATATTGAACAGCTATCTGCACCCCCATATTCACTGCAGCATTACTCACAACAGCCGAAATACGAAAGCAACCTAAATCAATTGATGAATGGATAAAGAAGAGGTGGTAAACTCATTATAGATATATAATATAGTGCTCTTTCACCTTAAAACCCAAGGAAACCATGTCATTTGCAACAATATGAATGAACCTGGACGACACTATGCCAAGTGAAATAACTCAGGCACAGAAAGGTCAATAATACATGATCTCACATGTGGAATCTAAAAAAGTTGAAGTACAGGGTAGAATGGTGGTTACGAGGCTGATGAGAAGGGAGGGGGAACGAGGGGCACTGGAGAAAGAGATGTTGGTCAAGGGGTACAAAATTTCAGTTAGGAAGAGTAAGTGTTAAGGATCTATTGCATGGCACAGCAACCACAGTTAATAATGTATTGCACACTAAAAATTACATTACTGTTGGCTGGGTGCTCTTAGCACAGTGGTTACCGCGCCAGCCCCTTGCACCAAGCCTGGAGGGTTTGAACCTGGCCCGGGCCAGCTAAAAACAACAATGACAACTGCAACAAAAATAGCCAAGTGTTGTGGCGGGTGCCTGTAGTCCCAGCTTCTTGGGAGGCTGAGGCAAGAGAATCAAGAATCAAGTCCAAGAGTTTGAGGTTGCTTGAGCTGTGATACCACGACACTCTACTGAGGACGACATAGTGAGACTGTCTCAAAACAAACAAACAAACAAACAAAAAACAATTACATGACCGTTGATACTCCAGGTCCTAAGGACAAATAACTGTAAACCAAACTGTCTACAGAGGTGGCCATGTCACCATAACGGCCTCATCCCCTCAGAGGTTCAGTGGTGGACCAACCACCAAGGGACAGAGTGGCTATGCTCTGTGGGTCTGCAGTAATATGCCCCCAATCTCAGAGGCAGTGGTATCCATGGTGGGCTCATGGTTCTAGAACCTCACTTTACCATAGAAAAAATGGTTTGGTTATTGAAAATCCTACCAAAGAAGACTTTGTTGCAAAGGCATTTGGCCACTCACTTCAACCTTCTGATTGGTGCTGAGGTGAGACGCCATGGGGGGTTACTAGGCTATGTATGTCTAAGATTATCACCAACATGAAGCAAAGGAAACTTACCTTTGGCCATTTTTGGAACCTGAGAAAGAAGAAACAAGAAGATGGTATAGAATATGTTTGTCCAAAGAACTGAGAAAGGCAACAGGAAGGCATCTAAGAAGGGATGTGAACTGGTCTGAACATGTGCCTGTGTGGCAAAGATGATTTGGGCTGACTGAAGCAGATGGAAGACTCAGAAGGGACAGTGAGGCAAGACAGGTACTTATCTGAAGGCACTGGAAATGTGACCCACGCGGTGAAAGATGACATGTTTAAAGACTTTGCTGCCTGTTCCCCTGCTGCTAGCATCACAGACAAAGACTCAGAGGTGACCCAGCACCTGGATGAACATGAGGAGCTCTTAGTCTTCCGTCCACTGACTTCTTGAAACCCTCACAGGACACGCACACAAGCCACCAACTGTGTGTGTTTATCATTCCAGCTTCTGCTTATTGAGAAGCAGAAACAGAAAGTAGAGATGTGCCAATTCTGAAGATGCCATGAAAAATGAGATACTCGTGAATAAGTGCATAACTGTTTTCCCTATTTTTTATGTAAAAACTGTAATATATTCTATTTACTAAAGTGTTGCATGTAAGATGAGAAAACTGCTAAAAGAGCAGATTTTAAATGTTCTCACCACAAAGTAAATGAGATGATGGACATGTTAATTAGCTTCATATAATCGTTCCATAATGCAAACATGTATCAAAACATCACATTATGTCCAATAAATATGTACCATTACTGTGTCCATTTAAAAATTTAAAAAATGGTTATTAATATTTATAAGGCAATGACATTTTTGTATTATAGTCTTTTAAAAAAGCATACAATATATTTAATAATTTGTATGTTTGTTTTGCAAGTTAAGAATGTAGTCCTGGAAGACTTTATTTTTTGTCTCAAATATCCCACAGATTTTAGTATATAATAAGAGCTCATTAAAGAGTGTACATCTGAATGGAAGGGAAGATTTACAGACCAAATAAGGTGAGCAGTTATAATATTTGCCATACAAATTCAGATTTAATGAGCTATTAATGAATATGCTAGGTGCTGTGAGAAGACTTCCACATTATCTTATTTACAGGTTGAACATCATTAATTTGAAAATATGAAATGCTCCGAAATCCAAAACTTTTCCCACAAGTGGAAAATTCCATACTTGACCTCATATGAAAGGTCAAAATGCTGGTAAAACTTTGTTTCATGAATAATATTATTAAAAATATTGTACAAAACCAACTTCAGGTTATGTGTATAAGTTATATATGAAACACAAATGCATTTCATGGTTACACTTGGGTCCTTTCCCCAATATATCTCATTATATACATACAGATATTCCAAATACTGAAAGAATCTGAAACATTTTTGGGCCCCATCGTTTTGGATAAGGGATGCTCAATCTGTAATATATGTCTGTGGATAAGACACATCTCTGTAACTATAGTAAGACAGAGTGGCTACTGGGCTATGCCAAGACTCATTCAGATTAGCCCCTTCAGGTTGCAGCCTGATGAGGGGTGGTGAACTAAATCAGACTGAGCTAATTTTCAAGCCATACAAAAAAGCTCGTTTATATGCCTCCAAAATGTAGCAGCAGAGGGTCTGCATGACCATGACACAAGGGACTGTGTCTGCAGAAGTGGTTTTCTATCCTCTAGTTTTATGGCAGGGTGATGGCGTCCCTTTGAGATACAAAAAATACCTTAGGATAGTTTTAGCACCCACAGACAGAAAGCCCTGCTATAGGGAATCTCTTTAACTGCAGAATAAAGAACTATACATTACATTCAAGCCTTGGCAGCAACTCGATTTCCAAATGTTAGTTTTTCCTGCAGTCATCATGTATCTCATGGAAAATTCATATTGATCTCAGCTCCTTTACTTTACTGGGAAGAAAATTCTAAGCCAGCATAGATGAATAAGTGGATTTCACTCTTCTGAAAGGGCTTTTGGGTGTGGTTGAGATAGCTAACTTCGAGAACTTAGCAACACAGGATACATTACGAGTAAGTTCTCTACTTGTTTTTTTTTTTTTAAATAATGATGCTAACTCACCAGATCTTTCTGAAAGAGTACTTTTATTAATTTCAATGAAGTCAAGCAGAGAACAAGTTGTAATATGAAACACAATTTATGCAACTATGTTGAAATTCCCTGACAGAGTTACATGTTCTAATGTAAGAATTTTATGGCAAAACCATTTCAAAATACCAAAAATTAGGTTAGACTCATTTTGGTTTTAGGCTGTTACAAGAAAACTCTTTCTATACAAATCATTAAAATCTTAAGGCAAAATGAGAATGTCTTTAAAAAAATCACATTTCCTGCAGTTTAAGATTAAATAGCTAAAACTAAATCTCATTTGAAATAACACTGTTAGGCAACTCCAAAAGCTAAACACAAAAGCCTATTAAAATAAAGATTGCAACATCGAGGGAAAACCATCTTCATATATATAGTTTTAGATTCGCAGCCATTTTTGACTCTTGCCCAGATGAGATCAACTGATCCTTCATAGGTTTTCCCACAGTCAGCCAACAAGCTACTCACTATTTCTCAGCCACAGAGGTTTACTCAGAGAAATGCATGCAATACATTTAAAGAGCCAACAGAAATCCCGTGGGTGGGTTTGGTTTGCCTTTCAAAACCAACGAACTTCCCATTATATAACCTTTAATAACAAGACAGAAGTTCATAAGTCATACACCCAACTTAACTACAAGGCTGGCTATGTCGCACCTCACCATATTAAGAAAGAAGGAGAAAAAGAGCTTTCTGCGCAGCACAACCCGTCTAGTCCAGTAGTGTCGGAAAATTAACCAATTCCACTTGACATGGATAATACTAACAGGCTCTTTTTGACAATGATTTTTCAGTCCATGTGGCAGAAAAGCTCAAAGCAACCAAAACAAAACTTCCATGACATTTTATTAATTCTTTATAAAATAAGTATGTCTTGTAACCACAGTAGAATTCTGAGAATCTAGCTTTTCCAGAAAGCCCAAGAAAAATACTTCAGCTTCACTATTCTCAAATTCATTTGAATCTGAAACAAAATAAACATATTACTCTATTTAATATTGTTGCACAAGCAAATTCACAAGAATGAAATGTGTTCAGAGTTCCTAGAAAAAATGTAGCAATACAGGCTGCCAACTTGTTCAATGTCAAGCTCTAGGCAGTATAGCAGCACTAGCAGTAAGTGACTCAGAGTGAATCACACTTAAGCTATTTTTGCTTTTAAAGTACTGCCAGGCACTGTGTTAATATTCAACTCAGAGTAAATTTAGCTCAACAAGAAAACAAGTGTTTCCATGGTTGCTTCTTCACCATGTTTATGGTATATATGCAGCCATTAGGGACAAGAATACAGCCAGATAAATTAAGTAGAAATTCTCATCTTTCATTTATATCCAGGCTTTGGAACACTGGAAGTACTAAATGCAACTGAGGCCATTTGCCCATCTATTTCTATCTATTTGCCTCCACAGACCCCAAAGAAGAACTATGTAGAGTATGTCATTAATGCTTCATTTAAAAGTTTATACCACTAAAGTCACTTCAATGGATTGGTGTTCATAGATTTTTTCTTTGAGACAGAGTTTCACTATGTTGCCCTTGGTAGATTGCCCTGGCATCATGGCTCACGGCAACCTCAAACTCTTGGGCTTAAGCGATTCTCTTGCCTTAGCCTCCCAAGTAGCTGGGACTTTAGGGACCCGCCACAGTGCCTGGCTATTTTTTTGTTGCAGTTTAGCTGGCCTTAGCCAGGTTCAAACCCACCACCCTTGGTGTACGTGGCTGGTACCATAACCACTGTGCTATGGGTGCTGAACTGGTGTTCATGGATTTTATTTGGCTATCAAAAATCATAATCACACAACATTTCTCTGATAATGTAACCACAGAGGACTAAAATGCTTAAAGCATTTAGCAGAAATAGTGGAAAAGTTGGTCTACAGATACCAAACACAATCCTTAACACAGGATGATGCATAGCAAATGGTCAGGGTCTGGTACTGTGTCTGACACTCAAAAGGTATTGAAATATTGGCTGCAGGAGATCAACTGCTAATATCTTGAGGGTTTTTTTATTGTGTTAAAAATACCTAACATAACATTTACTATCTTAACCATTTTAAATGTACGCTTCATTAGTTTTAGTACATTCACATTGCTGTGAAGCACATCTCCAGAACTTTTCATCTTGTAAAACCGGAACTTTATACTAACTGATCTTTTTTTAAATTTCAGTTTTCCATAAAATGCTATTTCCATTCCAAATCCACATGGAGTTTTTATATTTGAATAGCATAGTGAATTAGATGCTAGAATTTTCCCTAATGAACTCCCCCTGTCTGTCTACGTCTGTTAGACTCTCCAGCATTACCTACAGAGTCTAAGCTTCAACACGCACAGTGGTTAGTATTCTGCTCGGCAACAAACATCACAGCTGGCTTTCCCTGGGAGGTTTCCACAGTGTGCCGCTGCACCTCAGAGTGTGTGTGAAACCTTAGAACTATCAATAAACTTTTATCTAAAAAGTGAGAGAAATTAGGCTTCATTAATAATGTACATATTTATACAGAACATGCACGAACGTGAATAAACAAAATATTAGGAGGTTCACATGAAAGTGAACAATTAAAAGTCTGCAGACTGCTGCTTTTATGACAGACTCCTGAAAGGCAGGAGCCTTCTCGTCCCTTTTCTTTCTGTCCTAGTGCAATGCTTTTTCACATTTAGGTGGTCACTGCCACGAAAGAAGCAAGTGAAAAGGCTGGGTCAGCAAGCAGCCAGAGAAGACAGAGAAATGGTAATCTGAGAAAGGCAAGTCTGGAAAACAGCCACAAAGTGTGTCCACACAGTGTGTCTGCACATGACAGACTGGGCACAATGACAGTCACACAGACTATCCAAGGACTCATGCTCTGAGTTTACAAAACTGACCAGTTGTCTTATCAAGATCTGCAGACCACTAGGACTCTGAGAATTATAATGGAGGTTCAAAAACTATTTTCAGCATTCTGGGCAAGCCTAGCTCAGTGTAGTCATGTACCAGATAGGATGTTTCAAAACACATGGCTTCTAGGGAAGGACCATCACCCTTGGTGGTGAAAATGCAATCTCCTAAAATAATCTAACTCACTTGATCAGAATCTTTAATCCCTATGGAAGGAATCTAGTAAGGGGCTTGGCATATAGTCTAGGTGCTTAATAAATCTTTGTGAAATACACATCAATGGATGCAATACATAACTGCATGCCCACAAAATGTATTTGAAATCCATGCATTTTAAAACTCTGTATTTGTTACTCACACATTAATTCTGTAGGTAATTTTCAAAATCTCAAAGCTTAAGGGACCAGTAAGAATTTTATCAGAACATCTTATTTTCTGATTGCCCTTGATCACTGATTTCACTAACACATCTTTACCTGTAAATTCCAGGCTGGAGGAATTTAAATTTCCACAAAAGGAATATATCAAAATCTGCGCAGAGGCAAAGGTAGGAGAGGGATTAATCGTTGAAGCACAAGAATTTTTAGGACTTTCTGTACGGTGTTTTTGACATTTACCAAAAACTCACAGACCATTTGATTCAACACTTCCACTTCTGGGTATACAGAAGAATTGAAAGCAAGGACACAAAGATATATATGTGTATGTGTATGTATGTATGTGTATATATATATATATATATATATATATATATATATATATATATACACACACCAATATACAGATAAAAGGCGGGAACCAAAATGTCTGTTGACTGACGATAAAGGAAATGTGGTGCATAGGACGGAATATTATTCATCTTTAAAAAGAAATGAAATAGTGATGGCTGCCACAACATCAATGAACTTTAAAGCCACTGTGATAAGTGAAATAAGCCAGACACAAAAGGCCAAATATTGTATAATTCCCTGTGTCTGAGGTACCTAGAGTAGTCAAATACATACAGACAGAAATAGAACAGTGGTTACCAGGGGTGGGAAGGAGTGATGGGGAGTTTTTGTTTAGAGGGCACGTAGTTTTTGTCTGGGATGTTTAAAAAGTTCTAGAGATAGATGGTGGTGCTGGCTGTACACCACTGTGAATGGACTTAATGCCACTGAACTGCACACTTGAAAATGGTGAGAACAATAAATGTTGCTATATAAATTTTAACACACACATGCACACCCCATAGAAAACTGCAGTACAGGGTGAACCCTGATGTAAATGATGGACTTAAATTAATAATAATGCATCAATATTGGTTTATCAACTTCAATGAATGTGCCACATAAATGCACTGTTAAAAAATAGAGCAAATTCGGCGCCTGTGGCTCAACAGGCTAAGGCGCCAGCCATGTACACCTGAGCTGGCAGGTTCGAATCCAGCCTGGGCCCGCCAAACAACGACAGCTACAACCAAAAAATGGCTGGGCGTTGTGGTGGGCGCCTGTAGTCCCATCTGCTTAGGAGGCGGAGGCAGGAGACTCGCTTGAGCCCAGGAATTGGGGGTTGTTGTGAGCTGTGATGCCACGGCACTCTATCCAGGGTGGCAGCTTGAGGCTCTGTCTCAAAAAAAAAAATAGAGCAAATTGGTGTCTGTGGCTCTCATGGGCCCTTAATGCTACTGCTAGTCCCTAGTTTGTCTACTTTACTCTGACCTATGACTTGTCTTGACCTCAATATTTGTGTATATGATGGCTTGAAGTGACTGGCCTACTACTGACCCATGGTATTCTAAACCTTGATACAGTTCCCTAATTCTGTCTACCAACCTTGTATTTACCTTGCTGTAAGGCACAATCTGACAGCATTAGGGGAATGACATTGGTAAAAAGTTATATACTTAAAAACATTTCTTAACACTAGAAGAGTTCTTTGTTCAATGTAAATTACTTTTTAAGGGCAGACTTTCATTCTACCTTCTAATTTCCTGCCTTGATTCTACTTTCAGTGTCCCAGATTTAAAGCAAGAATTACAAATGTGAATGCCTGTAGGGAAAGCAGTTAAAATGGACCAGAGTAACACAAAAGGGAATGGCCAGCATAGTGACTAAGTGAGAGGCACAACTCTTATTTAAAAGAGTTTAAAAACAACAAATCCCAGCACTGTATGAGCCAAACCAAACTCACATTTCAGGCTAGATGTGGCCTGTAGACCACATCTCTGTACGATTTGGAACATGAAAAGAAGAAAAAAAGAAAAGAAGAAGAAAGAAAAGGGAAAACACAGTGCCTAATGCGGACTCTCCCATCTATGACACTAAATTTGAGCTAAATCATAAGTCACTCCATACAAATGTATATTTATTAAAATACCAGAAAGAAGCTTAGATATATGAGCAACATGGGCAGAGAAATCACAGTGCAGAACAGCTAACTCTTGGGCCTAGAAGAACACAATTAATAATGTGACTATGTTCACGTGTATTCTTGGACTTAAGACAATCCTATGAAGAACAAGAGGGAATGAGTGCATTTTGGTTTCAATGTCCTCAAAAGGAAAATCCTATGGTAGAGAATAAGAGTTCAAAAAGAAAAAAAGGGCACCTTTCTTTCTTCTACAGGTCTGCTTTTTCAAAGCCAAATATTTTTCTTTCATTTTTTTCCCTTATTGTCATTTTATAAAAGAGAGTTCAATTGTGACCAGTTATCACTGATTGCTGAATAAAATTTTTGGACCAGAAGATAATATTACACACTGATTTTTAAACAGATTCAAGAATGTTCTTTATATTAAGTCTACAACATATGAGGTAAAGAGGGAAAAGTTCTCTGCTTGCCTACCCTGAGCATTTGAACTAGTAAATGAACCAGAAAAAGGCACAGGTCCCCTGAGGTGTGTGCACACACCAGGTGCACACCTTGGGTCTGAATTTAGTCAGCTCTAGCCTCCTCAGCCAAGTGCTTTCGTGTAATGCAAAATAAACTGTGCAACTGTATACAGCTGACCTATCCTATCCCACATTTAGAAATGTGTTATCTTAGGAAAGGAATTATTTAGATTCTGTCAGTTCCTTCTAGCTTACCATGTCTGTTCACCCTGCCATCCCTAATTTACTAATTATCCAAGATATCAAAGTAATCAATATTTTGTAAATGACCTTCAATGGTTCACTACTGAACCACTTACCTGAATCCTCCCTTCACACTTCAGCCTGGCCAAGAATATCCCTGCCTTCTCCATTCTTCTTACCTTGCTGACTGACAGGGGCACACACTAGCCTATCCTGAACTAAGCTTCCCACGTAGCTACTGGGCTCTCAGTGCCTAAGCTCTAGGGAGGCACCCTTTTAGCTCCACTGAGCCCCTGAGTTTTCCCCGCTTCCCCAGGACAGCATCTTTTATGAGATCCTTACCACCTAACTCACCAAACTCTGCAGAGTGGACCCAGAAAGACTCTACCCAAGGCTACCAGAAAATAAGTCATCAAATCTTATTGACGCCTTTAACTGAATTTGTGGTCACCTCTCTAAGAAGGTAAAAGTCAATAGAAACAGGCTGAGTTTGAACACAAAGAGTCACACATGTAGTAACAAATACTGATAATGTTAGCTGTAATATTCAATGTAAAGACAGGAACTAATAAAAAAAATGTTTAGGAAGCAGTAACTCTCTCTTGTTAAAAATTACATAGATAGATGAACTTTGCCCGCTTAGGATAATCAATCTATAAATGTCTACAAAGCTCTATAATGTGGAAGTTGCTGAGGAGGGAACAATGCAAAGATGTATAATATAATGACTACATTTTTCACAGCAAATATAATATATGGTCTGCCAAGTACATGTCAATGGGATAAAATACCAGAAAGCAGCATACTCCTGGAAGTTAAGGAACATAAAAGCAATAAAAATTATAAGACTATCTCAGATTGTAAAAAACAACATGAAGCAGAATTGGAGCACTTTATCTGGGATTTCTAAGTGGCAAAGACCAAAAGGTTTAATAACACAGTGAGCTGGAAAGTGTATAGGAAATGGGCAATCTCCTAAATTGCTGATGGGGATTTACATTAATATAAACTCTATAAAGGGAACGTCTATGGAAGTTTGTTTTCCATAGCAAAAATCCATTTGTTAGTTAATTTAATCTTCACAATAACCTCTGAAGTAGCTATACTATTATTATGCCATTTTAACAGATCAAGAAACTGAGTTATAGAGAAGGATAGAAACTTATCCAGGTTACAGAACTAGTAAAGGGCCGAACCTAGACTACATCTCAGAACATGTGGCTCTTCTAGAATCTAAGGCAGCGGTTCTCAACCTGTAGGTCGCAACCCTTTGTAACAATGAAAATGCAACCTGCATATCAGATATTTATATTATGATTTACAACAGTAGCAAAATTATAGTTATGAAATAGCAACGAAAACAATTTTATGGTTGGGGGTCACAACATGAGGAACTGTATTAAAGGGTTGCAGCATTAAGAGGCATTAGGAAAGTCGAGAACCACTGATCTAAGGTATGAACTATAACTGTACTAAAGAGACCCTGCAGGAACAAAGGTTAATCTTAGAATAATACCACCTGACATTTATTTGCACAGGATATTGCAGTTTACAAAACACTTTCATCTGCTATTTCATTCGCAACTTAAAATAGCCCCGTGATACATGTGTTTGGAATGAACATATATTGCAGCTATTAAAATACAAAAGATTAAAAAAAACTATTCTAAATTCCCCCCAATTTTTGTCACTAAAAATAAATGCGGTGGTAGAAAAGTTCCTCTCAAAGAATTCTCTAGAAATTCATTACACGGCAGCATTTAGGCTAGACAATATTGTCAAAGGCAATGATAAACTAGACAATGGAACTTACTCATAATGTTTTAAGTGTCACTTCAACACTGAACAACTGCCTTTGATTTATTAAAATAAATATTATGATTCTATTACTTGCATAGTTATGTTCAGAACTTTGGTAATTAGTATATATGAAAATGTTGTACTACTCAATCAGCATTAAATGAAATGCACTTTAATTGATCCTTCTTAAAATAGTTTAAATAGATCCAATGAGAGCAGAACATTTGAAAAGCAAATTTACCGGCTCGGTGCCCGTAGCTCAGTAGCTCAGTGAGTAGGGCGCTGGCCACATACACTGAGGCTAGCAGGTTCAAGCCCAGACTGGGCCTGCTAAACAACAATGACAACAGCAACCAAAAGACAGCCAGGAGTTAGTCTCTGCTACTAGGGAGGCTGAGGCAGGAGAATTGCTTAAGTCAAGAGTCTGAGGTTGCTGTGAGCTGTGATGACACAGCACTCTACCAAGAGTGACATAGTGAGAATTTGTCTCAAAATAAAAAGAAAAGCAAATTAACCTGACAAATTTAGAAAAGGAAATTCCCTGATTATTTCTACCTGTAAATAGATTCAGACCCACTTGTAGAAAGTACCTGTTGACATTACTCAGTGGGGGTTTCCTTACTTTTGTTAATTTTGAATTACCTTGTCAACAGGGATATATGTTATTGGTTTCTATTTTTTTCAATCAATATATGGCTACAGAGAGCAGTTCTCAGTGGAAATAAAATGTGCACTTCCCTTATAAAATAAAACAAACACTCCTTACTTGATTTTCCAATCAAAGTACACAAATATTTGATGAAAGAAAATTAAGCCTTGGAACCACTGGAGAGGTAAAAAACTTGCCAGCATTTTCTCAGTATACTGTTTTCCACCGTCTTTCTGCAGTCATGTTATCTCATGCTCTTTAATATTTGCCACTTGAAAAGACTCTTTAATTAAATAATTACCTTCTTAGGAAAACAACTCAATTCTCAGATTGAGTAGGATTCCCACTTCTCCACTTACTCAAATTCTACCTCTTCTTCAAAGTCTGTTCAAAACTCATTTTCTCTATGAAGCCATCATTCTCCGGTTTCAAAGATCTCTCTGTTCTCAGGTGTTAATTATATGAATCACGGATCCTGGCACTCAATCATTTTTCTCCTCCTATTTTTCCTCCTAATCCAATAACACTCGGTTTAAATTTCTTTCATGGCACTTAATATATTTTGTTGAATTACAGTTATTTTAAGTATGGTTTAAATGTTTAAATACAGTTATTTGCTCTATTTAAAGAATTAAGTCGGCCCCATCTGTGTACTATCTTTGATTAAAACCTAGTCCTTGACACATTAATAAGAAATTACTTTTTTTTTTGTTTGTTTTTTTGCAGTTTTTGGCCAGGGCTGGGTTTGAACCCGCCACCTCCAGCATATGGGGCTGGTACCCTTCTCCTTTGAGCCACAGGCGCCTTCCGAGAAATTACTTGTTGAATATAAATTTTGCCCATCATATAAGAATATAAACTTCTTGAAAATAAGGAATAGGTTATGTTTCTTCTTTCTCTATTCCTAAATACTTAGCTCAGTGCCAGGCACAAAATAAACACTCAATGATATGCAACAAATACTGTGTATGTAGCATGTGTAAGTAAATCAGTAATAGTGTAGGTTTACTTATGTTAAATTCTCTCATCAAGTTACTTTGATATCTGAATAAACATGCCCTTGCTCAAATGGATGGATCAGAAGAGTGAGATTACTTCAAATACCCCTTGCTTTTCAGGAGTAGCACATTGAGAACACAGAGTGAGAAAAAAACACTCTCTCTCACACACATACACACACACACACACACACACACAAAATACTATTTCAGCAGTTATCTGAATATCCAAAATGAACAAATACAAGCTGTTATGCCTAGTGACAATCTGGCCATAATACCTTCTACCTCCTTCCATCAAGAGGCAGAGCTATTCTCCCACACTGAGAATCTGGGATTGTTTTGATCAAAAGTCTGGCAAAAGGTACACTGTGTAGTTTCCAAGACTAGGCCTCAAGAGCTCTTCAGCTTTTGAAAGTCCTGTCTCCCCTCTGCCACCATGTGAACAAACCTGAACTTTTCTGCTGGAGGATGCTATCACATGAAGCAGGACCATCTGACCCAGCTGAGGACATTCTAGACCCAGAAGACACCTGCCCACCTGTGCAAGTTGAACCCCTCCAAACCACCAGAAGACACGCTGCTAAACCCAGTCCAAATGACCAATTTACAAAATCATGAGCCAAATAAATGATAAGTCCCTAAGTTTTGGGGTGGTTTGTTCCACAAGAAAAACTGAGAAAGTTGGAAACCTATCAGCATTTAATTTAAAACTGAACACTTAACATGGTGTTGCAGTACTAATTTTTATTCCACAACAGTTTTGAACCACAACCATTGAAAATCATTCCTATATGTTTAATATTTATTTTTATTTATTTATTTTTTGGTCTCACTCTACAGCCCTTGATAGAGTGCTGTGGCGTCACATTGCTCATAGCAACCTCCGGCTAGTGGGGTTAGGTAATTCTCTTGCCTCAGCCTCCCAAGTAGCTGGGACTACAGGAGCCCGCCACAACGTCCGGCTATTTTTTGTTGCAGTTTGGCTAGAGCTGGGTTTGAACCCGCCACCCTCGGTATATGCGGCTGGCACCATACCCACTGAGCCACAGGTGCCGCCCTAATATTTATTTTTAAATGAACTTAAAAATTTTAAATCTAAATTATGCTTAAAACACAATTTCTAAATAAAAAGCAATGGCTGGATTTGGATTAACTGATTTTGTAAAAAGCTATAGTCTAACAAATGAATACACCTCATTTCTATCCCCTTACATGCCATGTTAATTGTTTTAAAAAACTATACAGTGTGCTCCCATTTAATAGGCACAATGTTAGAGTAGATGGCACACCTCCTGTGGGCAGGACACAATTATAAGAGGGACTCTACCTAACACATGCAAACATTGTAACCTAATTCTTTGGACCCTCAAATTAACTCGAAGCAACAATAAAAAATAAAATAAAACTGAATTAAAAAAAAACCCAAACCAAAAAACTATATAATGTGTTTCTTGTTTACCGACATGGCTAGAGAAAGTTAGGTGTGACCTTTTACTCTTCATTGCTTTAAATATCAACTTCAGGGAAGGGAAAAAGAAACCATGAAGGAAACTCTTAACCAATACTACCAATGAAGTAGTAAGTTAACAGAGAAAATAAAATACAATGGCTAATTCTACCTCCCCTTCCTTATAGTGTTATTAGGTTATGGAATTTAGTTTGTGAATTTTGAAATATGAAAATTATAACAATTTTGTTTAGGACCGATAAATTTGTGCACCCTTTGGTAATAGGAAATTCAACTAAAATAAAAAAATGATACTAAGAAGCCAAACTCTTTCTCCCCTTACTGTTTTTGGCCTGTAAGCCCCTCAGCCCTTCTCCCAGCCACTGGAGCATTCCTTGTGGCCCTTCCTCTTCTTGGGCTCTCTTGGCACTTTTCACCTTGCACAGGGCATCCACTCCTACAGCTCCAACTATCACATGGGAGTGGGTAAAGGCCTCTATCCCCATCTTGTTAGCGATGGTCTTACACCAATACTTTTATTCATTTCTAACCATTTGTTGAAGATTTATACCAAAATTTAGCATGCTTTTAAACTCAATGTGTGAGTTACCTCCCCACCTAAAGATCTTCCATGAGACAGCCAACTTCTTTATAAAAGTATCACCATTTTCCCAGTTACTCGAACTAGAAACTTCATAGTCATCTTCAACTCTTTATTTTCCTAGGTCAATTACTAGTTTAAATGAGTTGACAAGTTTACAGACTTCTACCTCCGTAACACTTCTTACATTCATTCTCTCCATTCCAATTAGCCCATGATAGTTCAGGGTATCATCATCAGCACCTGACTGGACCACTGTAATAAGAGCTCTTCCCATACCTACTCAACCTACATACCACAACCAGATTTAACTTCTTAACATTTGAACAGGTGGCTCAGCTAGGGAAAAACTTTAACACTTTCCATTACTTATTAATTAAACTCTCCTATTCAAGGCAACAAGTTAACTCCATAAATTAGTCCAACTAACCCTTGTACTCTTTTTTCCCACAGACACATGGTCTGATCTAACTGGATTACTTGTTTCTTCATGTCCCGTGCTCTGTTTTCTATTTCTATTCACAGAAATATGAAACAGTATTTCCATATCCAGTAATGGTGATCAGAATACATATAAATATTTAAACTGCTTTAAAATTTAATATTATGTGGAAAATCATTTTCTAAACAATTCACTTTGCAGATAAATAATCTTCACAAAAACTCGACTGTTTTCTGTTTCCTACTGAATATCCTAGGGAAACATCTTTGTACATAAAGCATTCATGTTTTGGACTATCATTATCAGAATTGATTTCCAAAGGTACAGTTAGCAGAAAAACATACTGCCAAGTCTTGGCACACAACTTGTACCTTTAATATTCAATTGATTGTAATTATCTTTTTTTTTTTTGAGACAGAGCCTCAAGCTGTCACCCTGGATAGAGTGCTGTGGCATCACAGCTCACAGCAACCTCCAATTCCTGGGTTCAAGCGAGTCTCTTGCCTCTGCCTCCCAAGTAGCTGGGACGACAGGCACCCGCCACAACGCCCGGCCATTTTTTTTTTTTTTTTTTGGTTGCAGCCGTCATTGTTGTTTGGTGGGCCCGGGCTGGATTCGAACCCGCCACGCCTTAGCCCTCTGAGCCACAGGTGCCGAGCTGATTGTTATTATCTTAAAAATGTATCATGAAAGTTTAAGCTTGATCCTTGGATATAGTTGGTGTATTTTATTAACTATAGTGCTGGGATTTATAACATATAATTCCAACACTGACCTCTAGCCTCCAGCCCATGTGATTACAAGGCCAATGGCCATCACAGCAAAGACAAAGAAGAGCTCACTGCTTCTCAAAACTCGGTTTTCTGAAAACATAATAATACACTTTCTATTTTTTGAACTGGGGTCATAAGGGAGCTTGCTATTTGAGTAAAATGAGTCAGTCAACATATTTCAGTCAGTAAGATGAGAAAGTCAACATACTTCAGTGTGTCTGCGGGATACACCAACTGCTGCGCTGATATGGTTAAAGGACAGCATAAGGCATGTGAAATGATAGATTATAAAATAAATTAGACGTTTCAATTTTTGGTTCCACTTAGCAAACTACTGAAACAAATATTAGCGTATTTGAAAGTTTCCATAAAATATACCTCAAATTCCTCTTTCTGCCAAATAATGTTATACACTAATTTTCCTAATCTTTGTTATTGGATATTCCTCTCCAGATTAAAAATGCTTTAAAGGTCTTGCATTATAGATGTGCACTTACTCTTCCTCGGGGAAGACTTCCTGACGTCAGTGATTCTGGATTAAGGCAGAAGGATGAGCCTGTCTTAACCACAGGAAGAGAAAGAAGGAGTAGATATTCCATGAAGAGATCAGCAAGAGTGAAAGGCTAGACTCAGGTAAGAGAATGCACTACTTTCTAGGAATTTAAGTGTCTAGATCAAAGGGTTAGCTAGCAGTGGTAAGAAAGTGAAAACAGGTGCCTGGAGGGTCTCTCTTCCAGAAGGGCTGAGGAAACTGCTGAAAGGTCACGCCCTACTTGACTCCTGTCAGTTTCACGTGGACAAGAGTGACCAGATATGTGTAGTAGAATGATCACTCGCTCCAGAGAAACTGGCAAGAGTCATGTCTGGAGCTAGAAGCACATAGGAGGCCGAGGGCAAAATCAGAAATAGAGCAACCATATTAGTGGGAGCGGAAAGAAAGGGAGAGGGACCAGAAGAAATTTCTAGGAATGGGACTAGGCAGTGTATCTTATTAGCTGGCTGATAGTTCTTGCCTGTCTTTTTGTAGTAGTGATCGTTTGCTTTTGGTAAACATAAAATACAACCACTGTGCTCCAAAGTGAATGAAAATACATCTAAATAAGATACTACTATATATTCTTGACTCTTTAATACTATCAAATGTAAGAAGTATGGTCAACTTAATACTTTGGAGGGGGAAACAATCAATGCAACCACATAGCAGGTAAGATGAAATTATTAAGATTGATGACAGGAGGAAGGAATTAAAAGTTCTTATGTCTAGGCCTGGTGTGCTACTGGCTCACTCCTGTAATCCCAGCACTTTGGGAGGTTGAAGTGGGAGGACTGCCTACGGCCAGGAAGTTGAGGTTACAGTAAACTATTACTGTGCCACAGTACTCTAACCTGGGTGACAGAGTAAGACCCTGTGTCCAAAATGGGGTGGGAGGAGAGGAATTTCCCTGCTCTCTGCAATTGAAATGAAGTCAAAGTATAGTGTTCCCTAGAAAAGAGAAAGGATGTACCTTCCATAAGGAAAAACCCAATGATCAAACTGGGCAAGGAAGGTTGCCAGAAAGTCTGGGGATATCTCCAGCCAATTGACAACCAAACTTTGTACTGAAGAGTGTGATTGTTATTCGTGTCTGCTGAGGTAACCTTGGTAAAAAGGGACACAGGCCTTGCCTATCTCTCATTCTCAGGACTAGCACATGTCAAAATAGCAAAGGATTTGCCATGGAATATTTGTCCTGGGGGTGAAATTTTTTTCCCATAAACTAAATTATAACTGCCTTTTGTAGTCCTTTATTCATTTTCCAAACATATAGTAAGCACTGGCTCATGACAGGTACTGCTGTAGGCACTAGGTATACAGCAGATCAAGGCAGACAAGTGCCTGCTCTCTCTGAACTGACATTCCATTCAAACATTCTTTCATAGCAAAGACTAAGGTAACCCAGAAGAAAGCAAACTAATTTATCTGACCCTGAAAACTTTTACTTTTTAAAATATCCTGATTATATTTACTTTGGAAAACCCTACTCAGAACCTTCTGTCAACTACCAGCTCATTCTCTCATTTCCTTTGCAGACCCTGCAGGTCAAATTCTAGGACCCTGCAATCTCAAGGGACCAGTCTCCCTTTTTCTCTCACTCCCAAGACAGTGGTTATTTGCTCTGTTCTTAGTGCCTAGCACACAGTAGGTCTGCATATGGTAGGTGCCTGGTCACTGAAAACCCGATAATGGGGAGGCTGCACACACTGAGGGGGGAATATGGGAATGTCTGTACCTTCTGCTCAATTTTGCTGTGAAGGTAAAACTGCTCTAGAAATAAAGTCTATTAACAGTAATTACTTTGAAATAAAGTCTATTAACTTTTTTTTTAAAGGGAGGATGAAGCATGGGCTGTGGCACCCATGTGGGTGATTTCTCAGCAGGGGCTTCCCTCCAGGAAGGGGTTTCTGCTCCACGTCCCCCTTTCCGGATCTCAGTCAGGCAGAGTTTCTGGCTATGAGTCTAGCAGGAAGACTGACATGAGATGAGAATACTAAAAAAGATTAACACATGCATATGCATACACACACACATGCATATCAATTGAAAATAACTCATGGGGTGATTTGTTTTAAAAGGCTAACTAAATAATAATCCAGGTTCAAACAGCAGAGTCAGTTTTTTCAAGGCCAATCTAATATACATCTGTAAAAAGAATCCCTCATGTATTCAAGACCCATACAGCACCTGGCAATAACTGCAGCTTCACTCTATCTGCTTACAATGAACACATTTTCATCAGCACATAGGGTGGTTCATTATGTGAATACAGCCATTCCTGACAATTGAGTCTCTGCATCCCTATCAAGAAAAGGCTGCCAAAACCAATATTGTACTGAGAAATTATTTGTTACCTTATCAACATTTTTTTTGTTCACACCCTTGCCAATTACAGAACATTCCTTAACTACTTGATGGTGTAGCAATATTTTACCCTTCATTAAAATTTCTTAACACTTTAACAAAGTGACTAAAACACTGGTTTGATCCTTGCACTTAAGAATTCATGTTAATTAATAATAACATTGAAAATGTCTATTCTTATACATTTTAAGTGTATGTATAAATGAAAATTATTAAAATAAATTCCTTTAACAAACTAAAAAAGATCGAGCAACTAGTATTTGGGGAGTATATTATGCTTCATAAAACATTTTCCACATATACAGAAAACAACTCTGTGGGTTAATCAGCATTATTATCCTATTATGTATCCTGTAAAGAAAAGTAAAATTTCACTGGCTTGATTAAAAAACACAAACTATTACTTAGTTGTGCCATATCTGAACTTACTTTTTTTAAATTTCAAATTCTGGTATCTTTCCATGGCTTGGACCATGGAATCTTTCCTTAACATTGTAACCAACAAACGCAGATGAATAAATAAACAAGTTTTAAAAGTTATCCAGAAGAAAAAGATTTAATGACTACTAGACATTTTAACAAATACAAGGGACATAAAGTACTTGAGCATAACAAATACACAACTGTGATCATTATGAAGACGGTCAAAAATGTGTATGAAAAGATAGGTTTGGGAGCTATGAAGAAACCAACTGTATTTCCCCCAGAATGCTACAGAGTAAGTAGATGCTAACTAGTGCCACAGACCAGCAGGTCAGCTCTGTGAGCACAGAGACTTGTCTGCTTTGCTAACTGCTGTATTTCTAGTATACTCAATGGACACTTTTTGAATGAATGAATATGAAGTATAACATGGAGTATGAAAATGAAACTCTCAGATATAAAAGAAGAAATTTAGTTTATATCCAAACTCAGGACACTAATTTCAGTTTCACCTGTCAGGTGAATTACTCATAATTACTAAGTAACCTATATGTGCTTATAACTATGCTAAGACATGTACGTACACATTCTCCCCTTTAGATAAAAAGGGACACAAGCTCTGAGCATAACAAATACATGAATGTGATCACTATGAAGACTGTCAATAATATATATGAACAGATAGGTTTTAGAGCTATAAAGAAATGTGCCACATTTCCATTAAAATTGGTGACAGATTTATATCCTTTAGAGCAGTGGTCACTAACATTTTTGCCACCAGGGAAGACAATTTTCCCAAGGACAGTGGTTGGGGGTAGGGAGTGGATGTGACTGACAATAGGTTGAGCTCAGGTGGTCACAGGAAGGGACAGGAGCAGCTGTAAATACCGATGAAGCTTCACCTGCCTGCTACTTACCTTCTTTTGTGCAGCCAGGTTCCTAACAGGCCACACACACAGGTCCTAGGGGTTGGAGGCCATAGCTTTAGAGGGCCTTGCTAAGCAACCTTTAAGACGGTGCTAGTAGCCATGAAAATAATTTTATGGTTGGGGGTCACCACAACATGAGGAACTGTATTAAAGGGACAAGGCATTAGAAGGTTGAGAACCACTGCTTTTTTTTTTTTTGCTTATAAGTCTTTATTTGTATTAGTTTTTTTTAATTTTTTATTGAATCATAACTGTGTACATTAGTTTAATCATGGAGTACAGTGTGTGGGCTTCATATACAATCTGAGATAATTTCATCCGCCTATTCGACATAACATTCGTGAGATTTTCTCATTTACTGTGTGAAAACATTTGTGTTCTGCATTTAGTAATTTTTTCCTGACCCTTCAAAGATGCAACTCAAGTGTGATCTCACCCTTTATCCTCTCTCCCCCCACCCTCTCCGTCCCCTTCCCTCCTTTTAAGAGATAAGTCACTTTCAACGTTGATTGTATGAAAGCATTATCTGGAGAACTTAGAAATGACTACAGGCCTACCAGACACCACTAAATCTGAATCCCTAGGGTGGATATTGAGCTCTGAATTTTTAATTTTTAATTTATGTTTTTTTGAGACAAAGTCTCACTTAGCTGTCTTGGTAGAGTGCTGCAGCTCACAGCAAACTCAAATACTTTGGCTCAAGTGATCCTCTTGCCTCAGTCTCCCGAGTAGCTAGGACTATAGGCATCCGCCGCAACGCTTGGCTATTTTTTCAGGCTGGTCTTGAACTCATGAGCTCAAGCAATCCACCTGCCTCGGCAGCCTCCCAGAGTGCTAGGATTACAGGCATGAGCCACTTTGGCTGGCCTTTTTAATTTTTTTTAATGTTCATAGTTTATATTTATGCCTAGTGATCAGTGAGCACCTCTTCTGTAGACCAGTTGTTCTCGAACTCTGGCTTACAGGACAATCACCTGAAGAGCTTAAAATTTAGTCTAACTCCTACAGATTCAGATTAATTAGGTCAGAGGGAGAACCTGAAAATCTGCATTTTTAATAAGTTACCAGGTGATGGCAATGCTGCTGGTGTAGAAATCACTCTGAGAACCACTGTTACCAGCCTGAGCTGGAGCGAGACCCTGTCTCTAAAAATAGCCAGGTGTTGTGGTGGGCACCTGTAGTCTCAGCTGCTCTGGAGGCTGAGGCAGGAGGATCACTGGAGTCTAGGAGCTTGAGGTTGATGTGAGCTGTGATGCCATCGTGCTCTACCGAGGGCAAAGTAAGACTCAGTCTCAACAAAGAACAAAACAAAACAAAAAACCATCTATAATATTGCTGGGATGAATTGAAGAATACATGTAGAAGACACACAAATAGAAATATGAGTATTATATGAATAATTTAAATATAAGAAATTTAGAAAAATATAAAACCATCGTATGATAACCACTATACTTACTAGACTGCTAAAATTAAAAACAAAACCAAAAATAACCCACATGCTAGTGAGGATACACAGCAACTGGAACTCTCACACACTGAACACTGAAAAATAGTTTGCCAGTTTCTTACAGACTAAATGTCATAATACTTACCATATAAGGCAGCAATCTCTGCCTAGGTATTTATTCAAGGGAAAGTAAAACTTATCCACAGTTTTGCAGTGGGCACCTGTAGTCTCTGTTGCTCAGGAGGCTGAGGCAGGAGGATCACTTGAGTCTAGGAGTTTGAGGTTGTTGTGAGCAATGATGTCACAGCACTCTACTGTGAATGTTTATGGCAGCTTTATTCACAATGCCTATAAGCTGAAAACCACTGAAATGCCATTCAACTGTGAATGGATAAACTATGGCATGTCCACATGATGGAATACTCTGCAATAAACTAACACACTTGTGATACTAGTGACACTGCAGAAGAATGTCAAATGTACTCTAGTAAGTGAGAGAAGCCACTCGAAAGCCACATCTCTACATCCTGGAAAAGTTAAGACTATGGATAAAAAGAACCACACCAAGGCGTTGCCAGAGGATAGGAGTGGGGGGAAGGTGTCATCTACAAAGGGGCATAAGAGAATTTTGGGGAGTGATTGATAGAGCTGTGCAGGACACCTGATCTTGCAGAACCTCATCTGTAATATAGGACTAATAAAATCTACCTACCACATTAAGTTGCTGGAAGGATTAAATGAGCTACTATATGGGAGAGAATATTTTGTGCAAGAAAATATCCCACGCAAACGATAAGTATGTAAACATGCCTCCTGTTCTTTCAACATATACACTGGAGCAGCTTTTCTCTGCAAGATAATCATTAATGTTTTCTGATATTTCATGGGCAAAGTGACTAGGCTCTGGCAAATAAGCCAACAATAACACATAGTTAATAAGGATGGTGAGAGTTAAAAGAGTAGCAGATGAAGAACTGAGGCTGCTTCCCCCTGATAAAATGACTCAGTGCTAGGTGGAAATGAGAGGGCACACCGGTAAGACAAAGGGCAGGGAGAAAGCATCTGTGTACCTTTCTTTCCCAAATCCTTTTCAGTCTTGGAAGAGGAAATATGCTTTTTATGTTCTTTGATATTTATATCTTCTCTTTTTTCTTTTTATTATAATTTCCTTTTACTTATCCACTGTCATGGTATTGTTTCTTTTTCTAAGGAAATATGTTCCCAAACGTGCTTGTTGCTCCCAGGTAAGTAGCCCTTTCTGAGTAAATTGTGGGATTTGGGTTTTCTGATTATAAAACTAAATTATAAGACTCATTACAGAAAATAAGTAGAATAAATTTATATATATATATACATACACACACACACACACACATTTTTTTTTTTTTTTTTGAGACAGAGCCTCAAGCTGTCACCCTGGGTAGAGTGCTGTGGCATCACAGCTCACAGCAACCTTCAGCTCCTGGACTTAAGCAATTCTCTTGCCTCAGCCTCCTAAGTAGCTGGGACTACAGGCACCCGCCACAACGCCTGGCTATTTTTTGGTTGTAGTTGTCATTGTTGCTTGGCAAGCCCGGGCTGGATTCGAACCCGCCAGCTCTGGTGTATGTGGCTGGCGCCTTAGCCACTTGAGCTACAGGCGCAGAGCCTAAACTATGGAGTCTCAGAGACTTCATTCTTTTTATTTTTTTTTACAGAGAGACAGAGTCTTTTATCGCCCTCGGTAGAGTGCTGTGGCGTCACACAGCTTACAACAACCTCCAACTCCTGGGCTTAGGTGATTCTCTTGCCTCAGCCTCTCCAGGAGCTGGGACTACAGGCACCTACCACAACGCCTGGCTATTTTTTGTTGCAGTTTGGCCAGGGCTGGGTTTGAATCCACCACCCTCAGTATATGGGGCCGGCGCCCTCCCCACTGAGCCACAGGCGCCGCTCAAATTCACATATATTTTTAAAAATATAAGAGTTGAGAAGAGATGGGGTAGAATCATAATGCTGCCACCCAGCCGTGTTTACTCTATGAATGAGGGAACTTTTAAAGTACCTTTTCATATGATTGTTAGTCGTTTGTATATCTTCCTTTGCAAAGCACCCATTGATACCTTCTCCAAAGTTTAAATTAAAGTGTGTATCTTTTTATTATTAGCTCTAATTCTTTATATAGTCCACCATATCCTTTGGAACATGGTTTGTGACTATTTTCTCCTTGTCTGTAACTTACCTATTCGTTTTCTTTTTTCTTTTTTTTTTGCGGGTTTTTGGCCGGGCTTGAATTCGCCACCTACGGCATATGGGGCTGGCGTCCTACTCCTTTGAGCCATAGGCACCGCCCCCTATTCATTTTCTTAATGGTTTCTTTGTCTTTTGATGAGTTGAAAGTTTTAATTTTGAAGAAGTCTACTTTACACCAATACATATTTAACCTAGCTGCAATCATATGAAATATTCACTTTTTAATCTTACTTTTTAAAATTCCTAATAGCATATGCCTTTATTTCCTGAGGTTATAAAAAGTCTCCTTGCATCTTTTTAAAAAAATTTTTTTTAGACAGTCTCACTCCATGGCCCAGGCAGAGGTGTAGTGGCTCTATAACAGCTCACTGCAACTTCAAACACCTGGGCGCTAGCGAATCTCCTGCCTTAGTTTGTCAAGTAGCTGGGATTGAAAATAAACAGGTACTACTATGTCCAGATAATTTTTAAATGTTTTGTAGAGACAGACACCCTCTCTCTACGTTGCCTAGGCTGGTCTTGAACTCCTGGCCTCAAGAAATCCCCCAGCCTTGGCCTCCCGGAAGTTCTGAGGTTACAGGTGTGGGCTACCACATGTGGCCGACATCATTTTTAATAGCTGTAAAATATTTCATTGTATGGATGTAGCATATTTTTCTTAATTATCCTTCTACTGTTCCATATCATATTATAATTAACATATTAATTATGATAATATTTTAAAGGATATCTTTATGAATAAATTTTGCTTCATTATTTCAGGATATCTCCTTAAGATATGGAATTCCCAAGAAAACATACTAGAATGATAATGAGGAGTCAGTGCACATCTGCAACAGAGCACAGGAAAGCCTCAGAGACAAAGCCTCTCCCCTCACATGGGAGGACGTGACAGTCACAGACAGAAACTGAATTGCCAAAGGGGACAAAGCCCATTCATTAGCCTCCAAGTCAGGTCTTTTGACTCCCATTTGCTGTTTAATGCTCCTAAAATCTTACATTAAAACCAAATGTGGAAGGCAATAGTATTATTATCTCAATGTGTAAAATTGTATCACTTGATTTCAAATATTGTTCACTAAGCAAGGCATTTCTATGTCAGTGGCTCTGAATTTCAATATGCATAAGCTACAGTTTTCCCCTGTATAACTGCTACATATACATAATAATATTGATCATAGCTGCTTTACAAAAACAAAAATATCAAGTTCAACACCTCCTTTTTTTTTTCTCAGTTTTTTTGGCCGGGGCTGGCTTTGAACCCCCCACCTCCAGCATATGGGGTCAACGCCCTACTCCTTTGAGCCACAGGCGCAGCCCTTAACTTCAACACTTTTTAACTTTAAAATTTCAGGATGGTTAAGGCCCACTTTCAACACACACACTAACATACAAAACTGCCAAAATTCAATTTAAGTCTCTTTTCAAAAAAGAAATATACATATATGTATTTAAAAAATAAAGCAGAAATACAATGTTTAATAACTTTGCCTGATATTCCCATTACATCTAACGAATACACAACTTAAATCAATCCAACTTTGGGATTTATAACGTGACAAGATTATTCAGTATAATGTATGTCGTTTCCCGGACATTTAGGATTTGGTTTTCCTATTCTTGATTCCGGCAGCTTCTGAGCACGGATGGCATCATACTCTCTTAAAATAAGTCACAATGAGAGAAACACCCATAGTTCACAGTTTGTATTTAAACTTGCTGCTGACTCACTTGTCCCTTGATAACTGAACCTTTCTTTACTAACTTTAATTATAGCCATCTCTCGTTTTAAAACTTCCCTTTCCTCGTGAACATATTTGCTATCCTTGTGGCCTCCTGACTGTGAGACATTGGGTAAATATGTCACCTCCAAGATTCTTATTATATGATGTTCAGTCTGCTAAAAACAGAACCTGCATTTTTCATCCACTCCTTCCCCTCATGTAGATGTTGTAAAGATTAAGAGAAATGATGTATGTACAAGAGATTATTGTTGTTATGCTTGAAATAAATTTCACGGAATTTGTTCTAAACTTGTGATACCATAAATATCCTATTTGTTTCTGCTGTAACATAGCAACTATTCACACCAGAAACATCATTCTTGGGCACTATATTCCGAATGTATTGCCAAAACCATGGATCTAGAAAAGTAGGAGCACTATCTAACGTCTAGTATCATTCCTCCTCCCTGACCTCTAAATACAAGTGTCCAAGAAAGGAATTCTCTCTCAGATAGAAGCACATTTCCTCAGCATCATCAGAGTCATCATCAATGCAGTGCTGCAACGTGGGACATCCAAACAGCTGATCACTACTCAAGAGTCCTAAGACAAGTCGATTTTTCAATAAGTGAACGAATTGCTTGAATTGACAGAATAAAACACACATGAAAGTTGGTATGATATGGGGGAAAAGAACATGAGCTTTGGTGCCACCCAAACCTGGGTGTGACTTTCACCACATAAGAGTTTAGGGAAATTATCCTACCTCTTTGCCTATCTTCTAACCTGTAAAATGCATCCAGCCATCTTGCACAGTTATGAGAAAGAAATAACAATGTATATAAAGTATGCAAGTCCTGGCCTAGAGATAGGCTCTCAAATAATGCCCAGGGCTATTCATTAACTCAACGGGTACCCATTAAGTACCTTATGTACTAGGCATTATACAAAGCCTGCCTACAACTAGAATAGAGCAAACCCAGGCTCGGCGCTCATAGCACAGTGCACAGTGGTTACGGTGCTGGCCACATACACTGAGGCTGGCAGGTTCAAACCTGGCCCGGGCCTGCTAAAGAACAATGACAACTGCAACAAAAAAATAGCCGGGTGTTGTAGTAGGTGCCTATAGTCCCAACTAGGGAGGGTGAGGCAAGAGAATCGCTTGAGCCCAAAAGTTTGAGGTTGCTGTGAGCTGTGATGCCACAGCACTCTACCAAGGGCGACATAGTGAGACTCTGTCTACAAAAAAAAAAAAAAAAAAAAAGAATAGAGCAAACCTAACACGAATGCAGAATAGATAAGTATCTTTATTGCTCAGCATAAAGGACATGTAGCAAAGTTAGTTTAATGACCTGATTAAAACTCCACTACTATGAATCAATTCTTTAAATTTATTTATTTACTTTTATTTTTTAGAGACAAGGTCTTGCTCTGTTGCCCTGGCTGGAGTGCAGTGGTCTAATTGTAGCTCGTCATAACTTCAAACTCCTGGTCTCAAGTTAATGCCCCATCTCAGCACCCCAAGGAGCTGGGACTACAGGTGCACATCACCACAACTAGCTTATTTTTTGTAGAGATGAGGTTTCACTACATTGCCCAGGCTGGTCTCAAACTTCTAGCCTCAAGTGATCCTCCTGCCAGGACTTCCCCAAGCGTTGGGATTACAGGCATGAGCCAACTGTGCCCAGCTCAATTCTTCAATTTAAATTAATCTTTTTTTTTCCCCGTAATTACCTATTTGGTATCCCAAATTTGCTTTAAAATATAAACATTTGTGGGAAGTAACAGCTTTATGAAGCAGAAGAGAAAAGACAGCTACCCCAGTCTCCGATGTTATCTCTTCATCCTTGGCATTGCTGTCTTCTGGTTCCATTGTCCGAGCTTTGTGACCTTGGGCAAATCACTTTACCTCCACAGGCTGCTTCATCATTAAGATGAGAATGATGCCATTCAGCTGCACTGATGTAAGTCAAGATTTATGGAAAAGAGAAACTATTTGGGGTGAGAGGCACAAAGAAAGCAGAAGGGAGAGTCAGACAGAGCTGACTCAGAGGAGCAAGGGAGAAAGAGGCAAATACACAAAGAATAAAAAATCTGTAGAAGGCAGAAATTTCACTCAATGAGCATAAGCTCACAGGCCAGGGATGCAATCCAGCCTGAAAATGTCAATCTCAGTTGTGAAATTTATGATTTTTAGCGTGTCTCAACAGTTAATGGTAATTAAGCAAGTGAATGACAATGGCGTCATCCAACTTCATTAAGGAAAAAAGGAAGACCAACTGAGAACTCCAGAGATAAAAAAGCTATCTGTAGAAGAGCCAACAAATTTAAGTTTTTATAAATTTATTTAAAAGTTCTAAGCAGTTACATTTAAAGTGAGCCATATTCTACAATACTAAAAACTGTGTATTACTCTCTACGCTATACATTTACACCAACATACTGTAAGTTATAGACACACAATTATGTATTTTGACTTTTTGAGCAATTTAAAGGATTTTCAAAGATAATATAAATGGTTAACTTTCTCTGTTAACTTTAGATCCCAACCCTACAAATGTTAATTTCCCCCTCTACTTATCCTCTTCTTTATGGATGATAGATTATATAAAGGGAAAAAGACTTTAATGATCAGACTGTCTTAACTAGGTTCTCCCTCCTTTTTTCTTTCTTTTTGAAACAGAGTCTCACTTTGTCACTCTTGGTAGAGTGCTATAGGCATCACAGCTCACAGCAACCTCAAACCCGTGGGTTTGAAGTGATTTTCTTGCCTCAGACTCCCAAGCAGCTGGGACTACAGGCACCCACCACAACGCCGGGCTATTTTTTAGAGACAGGGTCTCACTCTTGCTCAGGCTGGTCTCAAACTTGTGAGCTCATGCAATCCACCTGCCTCGGCCTCCCAGAGTGCTGGGATTACAGGTGTGAGCCAGTGCGCTCTACCTCTTTTTTTCTAGGCAGAGTTTCTCCTTAGTTGAATAATCCTTTTCTATAAATATTAACTGAGCTCCTAATACTTGAGGAACAAAAGGAACGTAGGGATGAATAAGAAATCCTGTCTTACCGGGTCTTGGCTTTGGTTTGCTGCAGGTCAGCAATACACCTCATCTGGACACATGGTAATAAGTTATAGCAAAGTAAGAGATTTGGAGGTTGAAAAGCATCAGGATGCATTCAGGTTGGTCCACACTTTGCCCAGTTTAAATGCACTCAATGTATCAGGCAGAGTCAAACACTTTCCCTTCTGGCACTACCTTTATTTCTTCTTCATCTCTCTTCTGCCAGTTTCCAAAACTCACACACACCTTCCCAATGTCCAGTCTTCTCTATACCATGCTGTTCCCAGGCACTTGGCTGGTCATCACAAAACCCCATCTGTTTTCAATAAAACCCAACAGACTTCTATTTTATGCATTCCCAAATGAAGAGAAACGCACATTCGGGTTTTATTTGGGAGTATCTTTTTTTTTTTTTTTTTGCAGTATTTGGCTGGAGCTGGGTTTGAACCCACCACCTCCGGCATATGGGGCCGGCGCCCTACTCCTTTGAGCCACAGGCGCTGCCCTGTTTGGGAGTATTTTGAAATTAAAATCACCCCCTTCTCTGATGAAATCACATTCTACTATTAACTGGCCAAATAAATAGTAAATCAAATGGCTAATGCCCCTTATTAAAGTGCTTAACAAGGCATTAAAAACTGGTATTATGAGATGGTAACGCCAAGGTCACAGACCAATAGTTTGGTTTGCATGGTGTTTTAAATATCTAGTAAATGAAAAATAAATCAGCTAGATTTCTTGGTTTTCCAAAAGAATATGAAAGATCGGTCAACACAGGATCCAGATCCATTCACAGCCGCAACAGGCTAGCAGAGGTGACAGGAGTCTCCTTCAGATAGGACAGAAGCTCTCAAGCACAGGACAGTTCTGAAGATTCTTGTGACCATCAAAGACCTGTACTATTGTAACCTGATGTGCCTACACCTTGTGCTAGAGTTGAAGGAACACAGCAGTGAGCAAGACAGGAAAATCCCTACTCTCATGCAGCTACACTGCAGTTTCAAATCGATGCTGAAGGAAATGGAAGAGCTACCAACAATGAATAGTGAAGTAATTACTTAAGAAAATCCTAATGTTCCTGAGAAGGAACTCCCTACTTAATGGCATCCTTGAGTGAAATCCTTTTGTAAAGTGAATGGACACTCCCTATTTTATCAGTTTTGAGATCTAGATTGGGTGTGCTATGAATCCATATAATTACTAGATTACAATATAAACTCCTATGTCTCTCTTTATATGTCTGATACAAATACCATTTGTCACTCAAAATGATTTCTAGGTTTCACTTATGAATTCCTTTACCTCCACAGCTTATATTCTACATTTAACAAGGACCTAAATATGTTGTCTAAATTTGCAGCGAACATTATCAGATTGGCAAATTTTCATTTTAAGAAAGATCCACTCTCCTTTACTTCTAGAATGAAATTATACTTCATTTTAAGTGATTTTAACACCTGATGACCTCAAATTCACAGCCAGTTCTATTTTTTGACAACAAAGCCAAGCACTTATATTTTGTTAAGTATCACTTATTGTCTACTGCCTTCAATTTCTCCCTTTACTGATCCATTCTAAAACTCACAATGCCTGTTAATCACACAATAGGTAAGTGAATAAAGAATGCCAGAAAGATTTCTTGATGACTTTAAAAAGTGTCTATACATAAGTATTCACACATTTAAATTCTCCTGATGTTAAAATTACAAGAAACCATCAATTATAATAGCGGAGATAGTTTTAAGGCCAGGAGAAAATTATCTTAACATACTGTTTAGATAAATTAAAATTATTTCAGGTCTGGTTATGTCTGCCCTAAACCAAGTCATATTATTTCACAATGTGGGTTAGTAAGAATATAATTACTGTCTAGGGAATAGTTTTCTGTGAAACTATTCCCTAAGTCAGTTGTCACCACCATCCCCATCCTACTCATCTTGTCTAGAAGTCTAAAAGTCCTCTTCAGTCAATCTTGACTTTATATGACTCTAAGAATTAGAAGAAAAACGGGTGATATCTGCAAGAGACCAGGGTACATATTTAATGACTCACACCCATGTCTTCTGGTTGCTAAGCCACAGTCTTTCCACCATGTACTAGCTCTTTCTCAATAGTAACCTAAATCTAAAGTAAGCCTTCAGAGTTTGCAGAGACTCAGTATCTCATTTAATCTTGGTAACTGATCCTCAGACATTAGCTGGGAGCTGACACAATTATCTCTACTACATAGGACACTGGACATCCAATGGATAAAATGATTTGTTCAAAAAAGTTTACTGACCCCTGGCTTAGATCTAGAGTTCTCCAAGTGAGAACTTCTGGTGGTCTGTAAGGTCCTTTCTGCAAGTACAATTACTAATGTGTGAGATCATTTTCATTATATACTTCAACCAAATAGACCAAATGCAGAGGAAACTGTAAGGATCCAGCTGTCTATTAAGCCACAAGTGAAAGATTTACAAAAATATAAAACAACACTGCTCTTCTCAATAATTTTTGTGTTAGAAAAATAGTGATATTTCATATCAAATGCTATTTATATTAATATGTAATGGGTTTATTTTTCAATAGACTAATATTTTATATTGCTCAGTTTTGATTTCTAATATGATGAATGCCAATGGTTATGGCCCATGTAAATAAAAGCTTTCTAGGGGCTCTCAGTAAATTTTAAGGACATAAAGGAAGCATGAGATTAAACGTTTCAGAACCAGTTGCTCAGCTATTAACTGGGTTAACTTACTACCTCAGCAGAGTAAGAACCACCTGCTAGACAACCTTATTGTAATCTCCATCTTGACCTCTTACCACCCAAGAGCTTCCTGGCAATTATTTGATTAGATCATAATTTGAAAAAATTTAACCCTAAGAATTTATATTCTTGCATGATAAAGTTAGTGAAAATGTGGTGGTTATTTTCATGAAAGAACCCTTCAGATATATACAGACCATAAAAACACTTCAGCCTTTAGTTTGCCAAAATAGGCAACTAGAAGCAAGTCTCTCTCCCTGGCTTTAAAAAAAAAATTACCTCTAGAATGTTTCCCAAAACAAATTCATTAGCTCATTTATAAATCATAGTGTTCCTCTGATGTGGCTCCACAAATATTGTGGGAGCCCAGTTCTAATTAGGATCCTCACAGCAGCATTAAATCTAAAGAAATAAACTCCAGTAAACATGGTGCAAGTCTAACTGACAGCGTTAAGAATACCACTAAAAATTACACTTTACAAGTCAGGTATACACATCTTACACAGCATTTTGGTTTTTTTTGAGACAGAGTCTCATTATGTTGTCCTCGGTAGAGTGCCGTGGCGTCGCGTCACAGCTCATAGCAACCCCAAACTCTTAGGCTCAAGCGATTCTCTTGCCTCAGCCTCCCATGTAGCTGGACCACAGGTGCCAGCCATAATGCCCAGCTATATTTTTGTTGCAGTTGTCGTTGTTGTTTAGCTGGCCGGGGCTGGGTTTGAACCCAGCAGCCTTGGTGTATGCGGCTGGCACCCTACCAACTGAGTTATGGGTGTCACCCATTACAGAGCATTTTAAAAGAGTATTAATGTTTACTTGTTCTGCCATTTGAGATTTAAGAACTGTTCAAAAGACTACTTCAGAGGAAAAAAAGGGGAAAATAGGGAACGTTATTTTAATTCCAATGTTATAATATACAGGGAAATCTTACATAAGGGAACATTTCTTTTGATATAAATTTACTCTGTTATCAGGTTTAACTGTCTACCCTAATGATGTATACTGCTGACCTGGGGAACCTACTCTTTCCTTTCTCTCCACACCCCAAACAATAACATGATTCCAACATTTATTGTTCTGTTGAATTATATGTTCTCATTTAAAAGTGTCTCCTGACCTGGTGCGGTGGCTCACGCCTATAATTCTAGCACTCTGGGAGGCTGGCGGGGGGTGGGTAGCAGCATGCTTGAGCTCAAGAATTCAAGATCAGCCTCAGCAGGAGCAAGTCCCATCTAAAAATAGGAAAACTGAGGCAAGAGGATCACTTGACTCCAAGAATTTGGGGCTGCTGTGAGCTATGATGGTATCAGGAAATCTATCCAGGGTGACAGAGTGACACTCTGTCTCAAAAAGAAAAGAAGAAAAAAAAGAAAAAGAAACATCAAAAGGAAAAAAGTAAAAAGTGTTTCTCATTAAGTATGTGGTTCTAAAAGTTTATAATTTCTCTTATGAAATAATAATTTTGTAAACAACAACAACAAAAAGAAGATATTTAAATTCAGGGGTGTTTATCCTTCAATTTGTACTGTAAAATACCTTTAAAATCAGAAATTATGATTGAATCCTAAGTCTGCTATAACTGTGAGCTCCAAGTAGAATATAAAATACATTTGGCTATTTTGACCAACACCAAAAATGAAATTCACTAGTATCTTTACAATTAGAAAGCAGCTGGCAAATTACCTGTTTGGGGGGATTACTGCCCACTTAGGGGAATAGTGCAGGTTATATTAGAAAGATGTTAGTAGTTATCATGTTCAATGAAGAAAAACAAACTTAAAGTACAAAAAAAACCTTACCACTGAAATATACAGTAAAAGCAAAAGTTTCATCGTGATTGCAAAACATTCCAAATTGTGAAACTTATTTGTAAACTAGACAAAAGTGAGGCAGCTTCCTCAGTCATTTTTTTGAGATCTCAGCATGAATTCCTACACTAAATTTACGTCTCATATAAATTTCTGCTCTGTGTGTGTGAATGATGATAGGACACTCAAGTTAGAAAAAGCTATTTGCTTCACTATTTAATTCTTTAGGGAACACAAGCCTCAATATTAAAAACAGCAAAGACTACAGAACTAAATAAATGCCGATGTGAAAAAAAATTGATTTACATAAAATTGTTATATGGAGCACACGGAAAAAAACAGAAAAGAAAAAGCATTCATACTTTATTGTGTAGAAAAAATATATTATTTCTGGCAAGTAATGTATTCAAATAAATTTTTTCAAATAAACTTTTGAAAACTAAATATTTTATAAAATAAATTATTTTCTCCATTCTCATTTTTAAACCAAAATTATGTTCATTAAAAAATCTGAATGTAATAGTTTACTAAGAAGGCAACAAATTTAAAAATCACATGGAATTTATGCTACCACAAAGATAAATCAAATACAGATGATTTTGGTCCATTTGGGAAGAAAAAGTAGTCTTCTGAGAAAACATACCTAACACCACTCCAAAGCAGCAAAAATAAAACCAAAGCCTGGCTATTTTAAAGACTGGCACAGCAGTTTGAGATTTGGAGAATATCATTGTTATTTTAATAAAATAGTTTCCAGTTTTATTTTGTTTTCCCAATTCCCCTTCACAGCAGTGGAAGAACATGTGTAACTTTTCCTAGCTATTAGGGCATTTTCTTAGCACTTTGTGGAAACTGTTGGCTTTCAGAAAAGGACAGGCTGATTTGAACCAAAAAGTTAGGCAAATATAGAATTGCAGCAACAATAAAAAGCAACTTAGAAAGAGGATCAAGCCATGCAGCCAAGCAAACTTTATAAAATCACTTTTCTGGGATTGTTCATCAAGTCAGTTCCCTAATTTCAAAAAGCCAAACCAAAGCAAAGCATCGACTTACATTGCTTCTTTAGTTCTTTCAGCTGTTGTTTAAACCTTACAAACTTTTCATTATTTTGAAAGTCTGCATCAGAATTCTTGTTCTGTAAAGCCAAAAATTTCTTCTCCACCAATACTTTTAAATCTGGTATTTTTTCTGGACGTTCTTCTTTTACCTGAGTAAGATAACAAAATTACCTTACTTTGAGCCATTGTTTTTATCTTGCATAATTCAAAGAAAAAGATAATGAGGTTAAAAAAACAGAATTCCCTGAACAGAGAACCACACAGGCTGGGACTTGTTCCAGAATAGACTTCTGGTAAACACTGAAAGGAATCACTCATCCCATCTACTCATCCTCCTTTTTAGCTTTCTTAAGCTATTAGCCCTTCAATAATCCTACTAACTTACTGTCTCCTGCCATAGAGGGAAAACTGCAAATGTGGCGATTTCATGAGAACCCGAGCATCACCGTTCTTCCTTCACCCAGGTCTGCTTGGGCAACTCTCCCACTTGCCATCATGGTTATTCCATTCTTCATTCTCAATGCTCCTATTTTCTGGCCTTCTGCTCCAGCGTGACAGTGACTCCTACTTTACCAAAGTTGAGGCTCTAGACTTAACCTCCCATAATCTGCTGCCAGGATGAGAAATTAGTGTCCCCTTGTCCAATTTAAATCTAAACTCTCAACGTATGTTCTCTGTCCATATAAAATTAAGTCCCAATATTATAAAGTGTTCAAACATGAAGAAAAGTTGAAGAAATTGTACTGTGAATACCCATTCATCTACTCCCTAGATGTCACAATTAACATTTTACTGTTTGTGTTATTACACATCTATCCATTTATCCCTCCATCTATCCTCAACTCTGTTCTTCAATTTGTTCTTAATTATATTCTCTTCATTTCCATTCAAATAAACTTTCCCTATCTATAGACTCTTTGCCCCAAAACTTTAACATTGGTTCTTCACTTCCATATTTTAAAACAAACAACCTCTTATAATCCCCACCCGCTCCCCTGAGCTATTTTCTGTCCATAATCCACCTCCCTGGGAAAAGGGAGCCGCTGTTTCCACTTCCTCACTCTCTAGTTTCGCCACCACAATCAAGCTGCTGCCCACCACTCCACTGCCACTGCTCTGTGTCAGGGCTTCAGAATTGGTCTCTTTCACCACTGGCCCTTTCCTGCTGCTCCTGTTGCCAAGTAAAACTCACCGAACTCTCCACTATGCCCAGAAACATGTTTCACAAGCTTCTTCCACAGCACCTATAATATACAATTGCTCTTATTTTTATACATCTTTCCCCTAATAAAACAAACACTCAAAGATCTCTTGATCCATCACTCTGCTGCCAGCACCCAGCACACGGTAGGTGGTACATAATACCTGTGTTTCGAATAAATTAATCTTATTAGCTCCAAATGTACCTACCCACAAAAAGCCACCTCTTATCAACGTTACTATTACTAGCAAACATATAGTTTAATTTCTGAGCTGGAAGACAACTTAGAGATCATTTATTCTTGAACTCCACCTTCCCCAGTTTCACAAATAAGTAAAATGATTGATAGAAAAAGAAGTAAAATGACTTATTTTCTGTCATCCAGTTAGTTAGAGGGAATGCTAAGACTACAAGTTACATACAAAAAATTACTGGTTTTGATTCCAGTCAGTGGGAAATATTTCTGTTCTCTCTGAATTTCAGTCAATGCATATATGGTCAAATGACTATCTGCATTGACTTACTTTTGTCATGGAAATAAACCATATAATCTTCTTTTGCTTAACTGCTATGCATTTTGGTGAGCTAAATCAAAAACAAGAGGTATTATGAACTTAACATGTATAAAATTCATAGTACAGTATGATTTGGAAAAGAGAAGGGAGAAAGGTAATTTAATGCTTTATGTCTCAAGACAAAGAGCTTTTACACATAATGACTAGCTATCATCTAACCTCTACATGATAGAACAAGCTGAAACAAGTTCAAAATCGTAGCATGAACAGTTCAGAGCAGACCCTAGAAAATTAATTGCAGATTCTTAGAAATGGATTATAGGCTCTCTATCTGGATTTATAAATAATATGGACTTGTATCTAACCAAGATGTTAATGATAACATTACAGAAAGCATTCAGATGAGCTGTCTACAGGTCTGATCAGTCTCAAATTATTATTTAATCTGGGATGATCACAAAAGATCCAATGTGAGCAACGGTAAGTAAAATTCAAATGTTCTTTTCTAGCCAAGTCTCTACTACAGTTAACATGTTTAATTTTTCTAGTTCAACTAAAACTATTGTTGAGGAAACAAATGGAAAAAATACGCATTTTGAAGTTTGACAACGTGACAACCAGAAATATGACTAGGAAAAACAGAATAAACCAAATTTGGCGATTCAATGTATTTTTTTCCATAGTCAGAACCTCCAGCAATGTGCCATAAATCCTAAGTTCACTCCTGCAGGTGTCTTCCCTGAGAGTTTGGTGCTGCAGTTGGCACAGCTGCCACTGCAAAAAGAGAGCTGCTGTATTCCCACTAGCAAAACGGGAGCATAAAAAAGATTCAACTCACTATCTCTTTAAGTCAGTAAAAAAAATGGGCACTATTTTTAATGGTGTCTTGCTTTGTTTACATTTTTAAGAGAAATGGATAAAGCAGCAGGGGGGATATTCTTCAAGTAGCTCATCAGGCATATTATCTTGTACAAAAGATAAAGCTGGCCCTCTCTTCTGAGGATAAATTTCCAGGAAATTGGAGATGGGAGGAGAGGATTTATTAGATGATTATGGACTAGTCCCTAGATACAGGACTTCAAACCCCAGTGAATTAAAAGACATGAGGTATACTAGTTTACCAGGGTTACCATAACAAAGCACTATAGACTTGGTAGCTTAAGCAACAGAAATTTATTTTCTTATAGTTCTAGAACCAAGAAGTCCGAGGGCACAGTGTCAGCTGGGTTGGGTCCTTCTGATGTCTCTCTCTTTGGCTTGTACGCAGCAGCCTTCTCCTGTCTTATCACATGGTCTTGCCTTTGCAAAGGTCTGTGTCTAAATTTCCTCTTATAAGGGCATCAGTCATATTGGACTAAGGCCCACTTAACGACCTTTTTTTTTTTTTTTGTTTTTTGAGACAGAGCCTCAAGCTGTCACCCTGGATAGAGTGCTGTGGCATCACAGCTTACAGCAACCTCCAATTCCTGGGCTCAAGCGAGTCTCTTGCCTCCGCCTCCCAAGTAGCTGGAACTACAGGCGCCCACCACAA